>JAMKQA010006838.1:0-35925 GCA_024699735.1 Posidonia australis
GGTCCTTCCAAAGCAACAAGGATCTTCTTATTTCTTATATTTCAAGAAGGAAACATCACAAGAGGTAGGCTTTCTACCACCTCCTTTTCTTTTGAATGTCATTTTAGAAATGTGATATGACATGCTTAAAATCCATGGTATATGATGTTTTACTCTATGATTCATGAAATCTTGTGTTACACATGCTTACTAGCACCTCATGCCAAATAATCTCCATGCTAGTCTTTGTCTTTATCTAGCATAAGTTAGCAGGAGTTTTCATCCTTTATCATATTTTTACACATAATATGTTGCCATGCATCTATATGCTCTCTCATAGAAGCATGCTTTCATATGTTATGATTGGCATCTTATCCAGCACATATCCATGTATTTTTTGGCATTTTGCATGTTTTCACTCATACATAAACCCATCAACTTAGTTCATTTTTAATGTAAGATTTACATGAGGATTCTTGATCCTATGCATTCACATCATGTTTTCAGTACTTAGTCATAGCATCTGCATCGTTTATCTGCATAAATCATCTTTGTCCACGGGCAGTTCTGGGTTGGGTTCTGGATCAGCAACAGTCTGAACCAAAACCTGGGGTGCACCAATCTGGCGCACCATCCAGGCGCACCAGGCTGGCGCACCTAACCAGAGTAGCAGTCTGGCGCAAGCATCTGCTGCATAGTCTGGTCAGAGGGCATTTTGCATGCATGTTTTCATGGTTTTCCGAATGGCTTCCACTGTGATTTCTGTTTTAATGATTCTCTGGTATTCCATGATTCTGCCCGATCACTTTTGCTATGGACTGGTTGGATTTCTACTGTTTTCCTTGACTTGTTTGATTAGTCCATGTGGACTCTGGTAGGCTGTATTCTGCACGCTTTGTCCTGTAGGGAAAGCCTGTGCTTCAGCTAATAATCCAGAGGCTGGGATGATCTTGTTTTCCTCATTCTAGTCGCATTAGTGTGACCTTGTGTGAGGCTATTAGCCCTTGAGCACAAGACTCACAAGCACTTGCATTTGATTCAAGCTTTTAAACCATTGCATCTGATCTACCCAGCTTTCCCAAATGCATTTTATATGATTCAGCTTTCCAGAATGCATCTTTATAAGAATTGGCATTGCATACCTTCCCTGTTTTGATTCTGCACCTTTCTGGCCCACCTAGGTGCACATAGGTGGCGCACCAGACTGACTCACCAGTCTGGCCCACCAAACCAGCACACCGCTCTGTTTTCAGCATACAGCAAGTTTTCACACATTTTATCATGCTTTCCGACTTGCTTTTCTTCTGAATTTTCCCTGGTTTTTCTCCTAGATTTACTAGGAAGGCACACTTCGTTCTTTTACTGTTTTATGTGTTTGCATTTGCATATAGAGCGATGATGATAAATCACTCAGAATGATACGACTTTGATTTGGTTATGTAATATCCTTGCATTATACACTTGACCCGGGACAAAAGAGTGATATTTCTGAGCATAGGACACTCCCCTTGCACATCATGCACCTATTAGCATAAGGCACTTAACATGGCATGGCATATCGCCCTTGGGCGTATAGCAAGAGGCTGGAAAGCCAACATTTCATAAGCATTGGAGAAATCATAGAAGACCGATTTTATCGGGCGTGCGAGGGTGCCTAACACCTTCCTTGTGTGTAACAAGGATCCTTACCCGCCTTTTTTGGTTTTCGCAGACCTTATTGTTTTGCATGATTTTTCATGTTATTTGGTTTTCCTCGTCTTCCATAATAGACTAGGTGGCGACTCCTGCATTTTTGCATTTTATTTTATTTTTTCGACGTGATTTTGCCGACATTTCGCATTATTTTGTGATCTCTCCGCCGGCATGGTTACAGGGTGACTATACACTTGGTATGTATACATTACCACTAGTGGCCACTAATCCATTAAACAGTTGGTCTAACTCAGCCTCGTAAGCTAGTGGTGAATCTTTGAACATGTCATTCTCAGGATACCTCAACAAGAACAAAAGACAAAACAAATGATTAGCAAACAATCAAATATCCAAATAGAAATAAAGACAAAATAGTTTCACCTTTGGATACCTCTACAAGAACAAAAGACAAAAAATTGATTAGTAAGCAATCAAATATCCAATTAAAAATAAAAGACAAAATAGTTTTACCTTAGCAAAGTTGGTCCACCACTCATTTGTTTGGGCAAATGTATTCGTTTTAGAACACTATCCCATTCCAATTTGTTGCCCAAGCAACTTCTAGTTTTGCCAATCCTTCTTCAAAAAATCCCATTGGTTCTTAAGTTGTGTGCGAGAACAAGTATGGCCAGTTCTCTCCTTGAATTTCCTCTTAAGGTTCTCAACCAACATTGTTTAGAGTAGAAAATGGCTTACTACCATTTGTTACATCTTCCAAACAAATCTTGATGAATGTGTGGATGCAATTGTCATCCCAAGAAGCTTTGTGTTTCTTTGACTCTGGATCAACATCTTTCAATTTCTTCCTTTTCTTTTTTGACATCTAAATGCTACAAAAATCTACACAACCATCCCCACACTATCATGCACCTAGGAGTCCAATTAGAAACCAAAAGAAGAGCCTATGGGATGTGTACTTGTCACTGAAGGCATGATGACAACGAGTGGTGAATGGCACACCTCCTCCTCCTCCACGGTCATGGCGAGCTCTACATCTCCTCCTCCTTGAAATGGCGACAATGGTGTAATGGCGGAGACAACGAGCTCTTCCTCTTCCTCTGGCCTTCTCTCTCTCTCTCTCCCTCTGACCCTCTCTCGTTTCATCTCTCTCCAGTTTCTCCCTCATTCTCCCTCTCTCTCTCTCTCTCTTTAAAAAGAGGATGTGGAGTAATGAAGAAGGAGAAGAAGGGCAAATAGGGGGTGGGGCCTGGTGAGGAAGAAGAAGGAAAGAAGAAAACCACGAGCACGAACCAAAACCACGCAACCACTCCCCATCCACGTGACTCGTGCAAGCAAAGATCGGCCGCTAGAGCATGCTAAAGAATCCCCACAGCCTAAAGCAAACCCTCAAAGCTTCCATGATAATCGGCACAACTACAACCACACAACACCAAGAAGGTCAGAAATCCACAATTCAGGCGTAAGATGCTATTGAGAACGCATCTAGCGTTGGACACTAGAGGTTCCAACGTCCAACATTGTAACAACCTAGTTTTTAGAAGTGGTGTTTTGGCCAGATATTTTAATAGAGTTTTGGGTGGTTGACACAGGGATCCCTGAGTTTAGTGGGAAACGCAGCTTTCGCAGTGTCTTACACTTGGATCAGTGGGTTTTTGGCCTTTTTGGTGTGGTGTGGTTCAAGTGTTGTACCGGTCCTTATGGGAGTTTTGAGGGTTTACCTTGTGCTCTAGTGGCGGATCTTGGTTTGCATGAGTCACATGGACGTGGAAGGCCGCATGGTTTGGTTTTGTGCTTGCGGTGTCCTTTCTGTCCTTCCATCCTTTCTCTTTCCTTTCCTTCTTTCTTTTCTCTCCCTCGGCCCCCACTCCTTCCTCTTCTTCTTCTTCTTCTTCTTCTTCTTCGTCGTCATTGGAGGGAGGAGAGATGAAGAGAGAGAGGGGTGAGATGTGTGTGTGAGAGAGAGAAAGATGGCCGAAGAAGGAAGGATGCAGCCACCGTCGTGTCGTCATCGTCGTATGGAAGAGGAGAGGAGCAGCTCGTGGTCGGAGGAGGTGCATCACCATTCGTCTCGTACAGTCGTATCTTTGGTGGAGGTACGCATCTCGTGGATTTTCTTTTAGATCCAAATTTGTATCATAGGTGCATGATAGTGTGATGGTAATTGTAGTGAATTTTATAGCATTTATTGTGCATTTGTGGGTCATTTATGGCTGTATTTATGATTTGGGGTGAATAGTGCCTCTTTTGTGTTTTCTATTTATTTTTCGAGATCTACTTGATGGATCTCTATGTTGCTTGTTTGGTTTGGAAGATCTCGTTGAGATCTTCATTTTGATGTATGGTTTGCTTAGTTTGTGTAGGTGTTTGTAGGTTTGAGACTTTGGGTCCCCTTTTTGGGTGCCCTGGGTTCATCTGGTTTGGTATGCTGAATTATTTCTCACAACAATTTAAAATAAATTAAATTACAGGAAAATCAAAACCAAACAAAAAATATCTAATACCAGGAACCTGTGTGTGTGGTTACGAGACTCCAGACCATATGCACTATGCTAAGCCTTCTGTGTGCTTGCAGCTACAACCCAAAAACACGAGGGAAAACGCATGAGTGATAGAAAACACCCAGCACACACCTCACGAAAAACGATGGAAAAAAAAACCATAGTTAAATTTCTTTTAAGTTCATTTTGCAAACCATTTTCTTTCAAATCCCACAAGCTAGGCCCACACCTGTCAAAGCCACAAGCAGGGCTCTACTAGTCCAAACCCACAAGCAAAGGCCCTCAATGGCCAAAACCACATACAGTGAGTCGAGAAACCCAGCGCCAGGCAACCAAACTCTGGTCACAAGCAGTCCACTGAAGAGCAACCACGGCATTCTGCACTGCCACGGTGAAGCGACCCTGTGTAGAAGCGATCACCGTCCTGCGATTCTCCCTACCTAGAGAACCCTCACAAAGTCAACCCCTTCCTGGGAAGGCTATCTTGTCTCTCAAGATGCTATCAATTATGGGGCACGTGTCCAACCCGCACTAGCCACCACAGGGTCCACCTCCTCATGGCATCCTCCACACACTGTGCCCAAAAGGGAGTGTCATACCTTCACACCAAACAACACCTGAGCCTTAGTGCTCACAGCAACAGCAGGAGTATCATACGTCTCCGTCATGTCACAAGACACCTCATCTCGTGGAACACAACTCTAGTCTTGAGATGACAGTTAAGGAGTCTCATTCCTGCAAGACCCGACGTCCCTCAGCCTCAGGTATCTCGGTCCCCGACCTCTACCAGGGTGTCGCGCTCGACCACCCGAGAATGTCATCACATTCCCTGGTCTCGACAACACTGTCCCACATTGTCTCAACCCACACATAGAAAACTAGGAAAACCATTTTCCAAAATGGGCCAACCATTTCTTTGAAAATCATTTTCGAAACCATTTTTATATCTTTGAAAACTCTTCCAAAACATCGACAAATGCCGCATCAGGTGTCCCAAGGGACCACCACTGACGGCCCACAATCCCATCTCAAAGGGACAAACAAACTAATCCGAAAAACCCTCGGAAATCACATTTTATAAACATGTTTGAGCCCTAATTCGGCATGCCGAAAATGGGATTCAGTATGCCGAAAATCCCTAGTTCGGTAGGTCGATCTGGATCGGTCGACTGAATCAAGCCAATGGTTGATACTCAGGTCAAAATCGGTATACTAAAAGTGGTTTAGTCGACCAAAATATACTAATTTGGTCGACTATCTAAAATCGGATGACCAAAGTTCGACCAGAGGACCAAATTGATAGAAAAATGGCATACCAAAATGGTTCGGTATGTCGATTTCTATGAAAAACCAAAAACGGCCCAAACCCTACTATTCAAAATCACCCAATTAGGACCGACAATCGGACCCCCAAAACCAACACCAAAAATCTCACATAAAACATAAAATGTAGACTCTTGAGTCTACTCTAAAACTTAACAAACAAACCAATAACCATTCACCATGCATCAAGATATAAAATCACAAAGGCAGGAGGGTCAAAACGACCCAAAACTCAACTTCTGCCATAAATATCCATAAAACCACAATAAATGGTCATAAAATCATAATAAATCCTAAGAATGTAAATTTACCTAGATTTCAAGAAATCTTATCAATTTCTACCATTTTCATGCTCTCTATTCCTGGATTGGAGGTGTGTACTTGAGAAACGCACTCCGACGATCCTTCGGCGAACTCCTGCGACCATGACGTCCACAACCACTCCAAGTCTTCAGGGATGCCACTTCGAAGTTTCACGCACCACACGCCTCTGCTGACTCTCGAGCACACCAAACAGAAAGGAGAACGCAGGGAGGAGAGGAATAGGGGAGGGAGAGTGAAAGAGACGGGAAGGAGGGGAGTGAGTGGAGGGGGAGGGAGAGGAAGAGAGGTGGCATGCTCGAAACAGAGGGAGAATGCACGGAGAAGGAGGAGAGGCAAGGTGCGTTGTCGTGCATCGGTGCGCATGGGCTTATAAAGCCATGCAAGGTGGTAGCTGAACGTGTGCACAACCGTGCGTCTTGCCTAACCACATCCCGCATGAGCTAACAACTCATCGCACCAAACTCTCCCACCTCTTGGCCCACAACGTGGGCCCCACACGGACCCACATCGGGGCCCACAAGCATAGTGCCAACCACGCATAAGGACACATAATCAGAAGCCGCCCCACAAGGCCTAAGCCCAAAAGCACAAATCTATACCAACGGGCCTTGGAATAGTAAGACCCATCCAGGAATAAATTCAGTAAAATGTAAACAATTACAAAATGAATTTTACATGTGTTATAGACTCCTTGATCCCTAATTCAATTGATCTAATTTATTTGGTCTGCTGTTCTGGGTCTTGGGTGTTGACATGGTACCCTAGTTCGGTCGATCAGTCATTTTCGACATGCCGAGTCAGGGGATTTTGGTTGACCGTTTCCTTTTCGGTTTTCCAAATTGGTCCCTCGAGCCCAGGTTTGGTCAACTGTTTTGGTTTGGTTTTCCTGAACCAAACCTGGACCCTTGCACTTGGTTTGGTTGGGCTGATTAAAGATAATTAATATTATGGCATAAATATGGTTATATATATATTAATATTAAAGATAATAAATATAATGGCATAAATGGTTAGGATAACCATTAGAATGATTGTTGGATTTGCCTAAAATGAATTAGCAAGAGATCATCTGGGATATGGGTAGAATAAGAGATGAAATGATTTAGAAATAATAGGTTCTTTTACAAATGGTTTAGATTGGACTTTAGGGATAATAATAGCATCCCTGGGTCTAAGGCTTGTGTGGCTTTGTATGTGGTGCACTGAATGGAGTATTCAGTGGCACTGTTCTGAGTGTTTGAGCCGATCTGGCTGTACTCTTAAGGGACTCAAGCTAGTAGGTGTCTTACACTTGGCACCAGAATGTGGTGTTTTGGTTGTGTTTTCTTTACTATGGTATCTCCTGGGTGGGTTTGACACTCAAACGATGTTTTTGTTGGGGTTTTCTTGGGTTGTGGTCGTGGATTGAGCATGGTGCTTGTGAATCCAAACACTCCCAAGGTGTTTTTGCTTGGACTTGACAGGAGAGCTGTCGAGGCTATGTTTTGTTTGTGGTTTCTCGACCTTTGGTTTTTGTATTACTGTTGGGCACAGTGTTTCTTGAGTTTTAAAAGATATTTAATGATTTTTGAAATAGTTTTCCAAAAAGAGAGTTTTGGAATGAGAAAAGTACAGATTTGAAAATGATTTTAGAAAGAGTTTTCCAATGCTTTTTGTTTGCGTTGGGGACCAACAGGCTGAGGCAAGTGTTCGTCAAGTCTTGGAGGTGTGACACTTCTTGACTGTCGTTCACGGGACCGAGGTTGTGGTCCACGGGTTGAGGTGTTTTGTGGCATGACGGGGAGGTATGATACTCCTACTTTTCCTATAAACACTGAGGCTCAAGTATTGTCAGGTGTGGAGGTATGTGACTCCTTTCTGAGCACCGTGTAGAGGACACCGTGACGAGGCATACCTTGTGGTAGCTAGTGCAGGTGGAACACATGCACCGTAGTTGGTAGCATCCTGAGAGACAAGACTTCCTTCCCAAGAGGGATTGGCTTTGTGAGCGTTCTCCAAGCTAAAGAATCACGGGATGGTGATCGCTCCTACATACGGTGGTTTCACCGTGGCAATGCAGACGCGGTGGTTGCTCCTCAGTGGACTACTTGTGGTCAGTGTTGTCTGCTTTGTGTCAAGCAGTTTGACACACTATTTGTGCTTATGTTTTGGCGGAGTCCTGGTTCAGGAAATCAGGCTCTGGGCCTATAGGAGGATATGGTTTTGGCACCTGTTAAGGCATGGTATTTTGGAAGCCGTGGCTTTCGTTGTTTTGGGAATGATGGCTCTGTGGTTTGGGAGTAGAGGCTCTGTGGTTTGGGAGTAGAGGTTCCGTGGCTTGGTGTTGTGCTTGGGTCCAGAGGGGACCATATTGTGCAGAGCAGAAGCTTTGTAGTCGTCTTTTGGTGTGGCCTTTGGGTCTGATTTGGCAACAGTGGCCATCTTGAGCGCGCATAAAAGATTTTGAAAGAGCATGCACATGGTTTTGAAAAGGAAAAGAAAAGAATCATTTTAAAGACACGGTTTTGTGATTTTGTGGTCTGCCGGGCGGTGGTAGACTACCTGGTATGGTGTTGCAACATCTGGGAGGGATGTCAGTACTTGTGTGCTGGGCATCAATTAATTGCCCTCTTGGTTTGGCAGCATCGGAGTGTGATGCCTGTGCTTGGTTGTCTTCGACATAGGTTGCCGAGTTGTAGGTGGGGTGCGTGTTGGGTGACCGTTGAGTGGTCACTCACGTGTACTTTGTTTTGTGTGTTTCGACAGGTGTAGGATAGTAGCTATTGGTTGCTAGTGCATATAGGAGGAGTCATGCCACCACACATCAATGATCAAGGTGAGTGTTAGTTTAGTTTTATTTCTATTGTCTAGTAGTTTTATCTTATTGTTGAGAGTACTTAGCCTTAGCTGTATTATTAGTGCAATTGTTGGTTAATAATAAAGATAAAACAAATAATTAAATGGAAATTTGTAGCTAGGTTTAGTGGTAGTGACTTGGGGGTCGTTACAGATGGTATTGGAGCTTAGGTCCACCTAGGAGTAGTAGCCTAAGGATGTATGGTAGGATGACTCCGTTGAATTGCATATCATGCATTCCTACACCTTGATTTTATTGATTTTCTAGCTTACAGTGTTGAGGATTGTCTTCGGCTCTAGTTTCGGCTCTAGTTTCGGTGAAGCTAGTGGTTGTAGGACCACGAGGAGTCTAAGGAGTGACAGTCTACATTCTCGATTAGAGATGGCTGTCAACTCTTTATTAGGAGGATTCCTAGTGGTTGGATTTGTTGTGATCGCCTATTTAGTGGAGTTGCTTAGGAGATAGGAGTTGGGAGTGGAGCGTGAAGCGGCGTTTGCTCGTATAGAACGGTTCGTTAGGATTCCTCAACTCCATGGAGCATGGTGTGATGCTATCCATGAGTTTTACGTGGATTAAACACTATGTTGCCATGGGTGTGGTGGTGGTTGTTTTCTAGGCAAGACTTTGTGTTGACTGGTAGGGTAGGAGACCCTATGGTCGTGAGGTTAGACAGGTCCTACTGCCTAGAGGTTATTCAAGTCTGTTGTAGGTGCTAGTCTGCTTGATGTGCTACGACTGCAAGGAGGCAGGGAATTTCCTGAGGAGGTGCCTTGTTCCGTTAATGGGGTTAGGCATCCTTCATCTGTTGACCAGAGGACGTATTTTCCCTTTAAGGGGGTTAGCCACCACCCAATGCTGGGTAGTTTGGTGTTTTGTTGTAGAGGGTAGGTTGCAACAGTTGTCTGCTTCTAGTGTACCCTTCATGGTTGCTATTGTTTGTTGTTTGTTCGTTTGCTGCTTGTTCTTGTTGGTGTTCGTCGTTGTTGGTAGTTTATGGACGTCGTCGGTCGTTTGTTTGGGTTGTTGGTGTTGGTGTGGGAAGATGCCTGCAACTCCGTCCTCTTGTTGTTGCATCTGAGTAAAGCGTGAGGCTTCCCAGATATGTAGTTGTTGTTGCCTTGAGTTCCATCTTCTTGCAGTTTCTGGGTGACTTGGTGGGTCCCCAATTATTTGTTGTTGTTTCTATGCGACTTGGTGGATCCCTAGGTGTGTGTTGTCGTCTCTGGGTGACTTGGTGGGTCTCCAAGAGTGTGTTGTTATTTTGGGGAGGCATTAGTGAGTTCCTCAAGTCTATGTTGTTCCTTCCAAACACTTTGTTTGAGGGCGGGGTATTTGGGGGGTGTTGTGTGTGGAGTCGCGCATTGTTGTTGTGCAGTTGTGTCGCATATGTTGGTTGGGGCTGGGCCATGGAATGGCATAGGCCAATGTGTTGCTTGTTGTGTGTTGTATGGGGTATCTTGTCTGAATACCTGGTTGGCTTCGTTGGTTGTGGCTTCGATGGCTTTGTGCCATTTGGGCGGTGGAGATTTATTTCTCTAGTGTTTCCCTTGGGTGTCCTATTGTTGATTTTCTTATTTGCTTGTGGGTCGAATGGTGTAGCGCTGTTCGATCTATGGAGATCTTATTTCTCTTGTGGTTGCTTTTGGAGTTTTGGTTTCTACAGCGAAGATGGGATGAGTCAAGTGGAGTTGACTACCCGTCTCGTTTGGTGGCACTACTGGTTGAGCTGGTGGGTGTGATCCCACGTGTTTTCCTCCGAGTGGTTGTTTCCTGATTCGGGTGAACTATTCTCAGGGATCTAGCAAAGGTATCTTTGGGATATTGACACTATAGAGAAGTCTACTAGGGAGGAAGAATGGCTTGTGTTGGTTTGGACGCTCATGTTGGGAGTTGGTTTAGTTTGGACATTCATTTGAATTTGACTCCCGAGTGGTCCTTACCATTGGTGTGGTTGTTTCATTGGAAACAGTGGTTCCTATGGTTGAGGCTCTAGATTGTAGTATCCTTGATGTGAGCTTCACGCTTAATAGGTAGTTTAAGTGTGTTCCGGCAGTCTCACGTCTAGACCTACTAGGCTACCGTCGTAGCGAGTGATGATGAGTCCACCAATATCCTTTTGGATTGGGATAAGTTATTGATGCAGTGAGGCAACGTGGTGTTTTGTAGTTCTTGTCAGTTGGGAGAATCATGAGAGGAACGATCCACCCACATGTTTGGGGTTGGCCATAATGGAGGTTGTGCTCTAGATCCGGTGGAGTGTCGATTTGGGAAGCAGTTCCTAGAGACAGATAGCACATGATTGGCTAGTCTGTTGGTGTACTTCAGATCCGAGAAGAGCTTTGTTCTGTCTCAGTAGCCAAATTTCTCTCATACCTTGGATTGGAAGAGGTTTTTCATGGTGATGAGAGATGTTGCTAAGCACTAGGTGCGGAGTTCGGTGGTTGCTGACCAGGTTGTGCACCAGAGTGGCGCAGGGGAAGCGTGGCTAGAACTGGTTGCACTTGGTCAATCCTATGGTTTGCGTGTCTCCGAGGGTGCTCTACATGTTTCATGACTTTGGGAGACACTATTTTGGAGCCTTTGGGTGTAGAGTTTGTGCCTAGAAGGGACTTTACCTAGGATCTCGGTGGTGTTCAGACTCAAGGAGAGTTGAGTCCTTGGTGTTGCCGTGGACCTAAGTAGGATGAAATGGCTTTGTGAGGCATAGATTTCTCCTAGAAGTCCTGAGTTTTAAGTGGCACTGATCTATTTTTGTCTAGGATGTTCTGGTCACATCCGAATTTTGGTACCCTTGGTGTTTCGCCTAGAGAATTTCGAGGGCGAAATTCCGTTAAGGGGGTTAGTGTGTAACGACCCAGTTTTTAAAAGTAGTGATTTGGCCAGATATTTTAATGGTGTTTTGGGTCGTTAGATGTTGGGTCCCCTATGTTTAGTGGGAAACGCAGCATTCGTAGTGTCTTATGCCTAGATTAGTGGGTTTCTGGCCTTTTTGGTGTGGTGTGGTTCGGGTGTTGTGCTAGGCCTCGTGGGAGTTTTGATAGTTTGCTCTGTGCTTTGATGGCGGATCTCAGTTTGCATCAGTCACGTGGACGTGGAAGGTCGTGTGGTCTGGTATCGTGCTTGCGGCTTCCTTTCTTTCCTTCCCTTATTTCTCTTTCCTTTCCTTCTTTTTTTCCGCCCTTAGGCCCCACCTCCACTCCTTCCTCTTCTTTCTCTTCTTCTTCTTTTTCTTCGTTAGAGGGAGGAGAGACAAAGAGAGAGAGGGGTGAGATGTGTGAGAGAGAGAAAGATGGCTGGAGAAGGGAGGGTGTATCAGCCATCATGCCACCGTTGTCGCTTGGAAGAGGAGAGAAGCAACTCATGGTCGGAGGAGGAGCATTCCTGTTTGTCTTGCGTTGCCATGTATTCGGTGAAGGTACGTACCCTGTGGATTTTCTTTTCATTCCAAATTTGTATCATAGGTGCATGATAGTGTGCTGGTAATTGTAGTGAATTTTATAGAATTTATTGTTCATTTGTAGGTCATTTATGGTAGTATTTATGGTTTGGGGTGAATAGTGCCTCTTTTGTGTGTTTTGTTGATTTCTTGAGATCTGTTTGATGGATCTCTATGTTGCTTGTTTGCTTTGAAAGATCTTGTCGAGATCTTCATTTTGATATATGGCTTACTTGGTTTGTGTGGGTGTTTGTAGGTCTGGGACTTTGGGTCCCCTTTTGGGTGCCCTTGGTTCGTCTAGTTCCATATGCCAAATTATTTCAGCATACCGTTTTGGGCTTCTAGAATGTCCCCTTGATCCCTGATTCGGTCGATTGAATTTATTCGGCCTGCTGTTTTGGGTCTTGGGTGTTGACGTGGCACCTTGGTTCGGTAGGTCGGTCGTTTTTGGTATGCAAGGTCAGGGGATTTTGGTCGATCGTTCCCTTTTCAGTCTGCTGAATTGGTCTCTCGAGCCTTAGTTCGGTCGACCGTTTTGATTCGGTTTGCCAAACCAGACCTAGACCCTTGCACATGGTTTTGTTGGGTTAATTAATATATATATATATATATATGGGTATATATATATATTTTAATATTAAAGATAATAAATATAATTGCATAAATGGATAACCATTAGAATGATTGTAGGATTTGCCTAAAAGGAATTAGCAAGAGATCATTTGGGATATGGGTAGAATAAAAGATGAAATGATTTAGAAATTATAAATTATTTCCCAGATGGTTTAGACTGGACTTTAGGGATAATATCATTATCCCTAGGTCTAGGGCTTGTGTGGTTTTGTGCGTGGTGCACTGAATGGAGTATTCAATGGCACTGTTCCAGGTGTTTGAGCTGATCTAGCTGTGTTCTTGAGGGACTCGAGCCAGTAGGTGTCTTACACTTGGCGCGAGAGTGTAGAGTTCTAGTTTTTTTTGCTTTGCTATGGTGTCACTTGGGTGGGTTTGACACTCAGACGACGTTTTTGTTGGTGTTTTCTTGGGTTGTGGCCATGGATTAAGGTGGTGCTGGTGAATTCAGATGCTCCCAAGGTATTTTTGCCTGAGCCTGATAGGAGAGCTATCGAGGCTGTGATTTGTTTGTGGTTTCTCAGTCTTTAGTTTCCATGCCGCTGCTGCCTATAGTGTTTCTTGAGTTTTAAAAGATATTTAATGATTTTTGAAATGATTTTCCAAAAAGAGAGTTTTTGAAAGAGAAAAGTATAGATTTGAAATGGTTTTGGAAAGAGTTTTCCGGTACTTTCTATTTGCATTGGGGACCAATAGACTAAGGTGCGTGTTCGTCGGGTCTTGAAGGTATGACACTTCTTGACTGTCGTTCACAGAGCTGAGGTTGAGGTCTGTTGGATGAGGTGTTTTGTGGCATGACGGGGAAGTATGATACTCCAGCTATCGTTATGAGCACTGAGGCTCGGGTGTTGTCAGGTGTGGAGGTATGAGACTTCTTCTTGAGCACCTTGTGGAGGACACCATGAGGAGGCGTACCCTGTGGTGATTAGTGCTGGTGGGATGTGCGTCCCGTAGCTGGTAGCATCTTGAGAGATAGGACTGCCTTCCCAGGAGGGGTTGGCTTTGTGATGGTTCTCCAAGTAGGAGAATCGTGAGACGGTGATCACTCCTACACAGGATGGCTTCACCGTGGTAGTGTAGACACTATGGTCACTCCTCGGTGGACTGCTTGTGACCAGTGTTGTCTACTTGGTGCAGGGTAGTTCGACACAATGTTTGTGCTTGTGTTTTGGCGGAGTCCTGGTTCAGAAAATCAGGCTTTGGGCCTAGAGGAGGTTGTGGTTTTGGCACCTATTAATGCGTAGTATTTTGGGAGTAGTGGCTCCATTGTTTTAGGAGCGATGGCTCTGTGGTTTCGGAGCAGAGGCTTCGTGGCTTAGTGTTGTGCTTGGGTCCAAGGGGGGCTATATTGTGCAGAGTTGAAGCTCTGTAGTCATGTTTTGGTGTGACCTTTGGGCTTGATTCGGCAAAAGTGGCCATCTCAAGCATGCATAAAAGATTTTGAAAGAGCATGCGCATGGTTTTGAAAAGGAAAATAAAGGAATGGTTTTAAAAGCATGGTTTTGTGATTTTGTGGCCTTCCGGGTAGTAGCAGACTACTTAGTTTGTTGTTGCGGTATCCGAGAGTGATGCTAGTGCTTGTGTGTTGGGCGTCAACTGATTGTCCTCTTAGTTTGGCGACATTGGAGTATGATGCTTGTACATGATTGTCTTCAGCATAGGTTGCTGAGTTGTTGGTGGGATGCGTGTTGGGTGACCTTTTAGTGGTCACTCACATATGCTTTGTTTTGTGTGTTTTGGCAGGTGCAGGATAGTTGTTGTTGGTTGCTAGTGCATATAGGTGGAGTCATGCTGCCATACATCAGATATCCAAATGAGTGTTAGTTTAGTTTTATTTCTGTTGTTTAGTGGTTTTATCTTATTGTTGAGAGTACTTAGCCTTAGTCGCATTAATAGTGTAATTATTGGTTAATAATAAAAATAAAACAAATAATTAAATGGAAATTTGTAGCTAGGTTTAGTAGTAGCGACTTGGGGGTCGTTATAAACACACTCACATTCCACATTACTTATTTGGCCAAATCACCACTTCTGAATCTAGATTGTTACATCCTAACCTTCTTAAAGAAATTTCGCTCAAGAAATTCTCAAGGCAAAACACCAAAGGGCACCAAATTCTGATGTCTAATCCATGACCCTAGACAATCAACACAACGGTGTTGCCCAAAACTCATGACCCGCAGGAGAAATCTACGCTTCACAAAACTATTTCATCCCACTTAGGTCTAAAGCAACACTAAGGATTCTACTCTTCTTGTGTCCAAACACAACCATATCCCGAAGTGAAGTCCCACCTGGGCACAATATCTCCACTCAAAGGCTCCAAAATAGAGCCTTCCAGAGTCGCAAGCCCTGAGTACCTGTGGAGACATGCAAAATATAGGATTGACTAGGTGCAACCAGTTCCCACTGACATCCGCTATGCTGCTCTGATGCTTAACCTAGTCAAAACCACTCCAAACACTATACCACAAGCTCAGTAATACCTCTCATCACCCTAGAAAACCTCCTCTAATCCAAGGTAGGAGAGAAATCTAGCTATTGGGACACAACGAAGCTCCTCATGGATCTGGAGTGCACTAACAGACTAGCTAATCAAGTGTTGTTTGTCTCTAGGAACTACTACTTAAACCAACACTCCACTGGATCTAGAGCACAACCACTACTGTAGCCAACACCAATTGCGTGGGAAGATAGTTTCTCTTGTGATTCCCCCAATTGGCAAGAACCACAAAGCATCATGTTGCTTTACCGCAATAGGGAGTTATCCCAACCCAAAAGGATGTTAGTGAAACTCATCATAACTCGTTGCTACGGCAGCCTTGCAGGTTCAAACGTGAGACCACTAAAATACATGTAGATCAATTATCAAGCATGAAGCTCACGTCAAAGCTCCCACAATCTAGAGTCCAAGGCCACAAGAGACACTACTTCCAATGCAACCACCTCAACCAATGGTAAGGACCACTTGGGAGTCAACCACAAAGCAACTCCTAGTAAGAGGGTCCAAACCATCACGAGTTGTTCCTTCTTTCTAGCTGATCTGCACATAGTGCCACTATCCTAGAGATGCTTCATCTAGGTCCAGAAGGATAGTTCACCTGGGTCAGGAAACAACTGATCGAGGCAACACATGGGATTACACCCAACAGCTTGACCAACGACACCACCAAACGAGACGGGTAGCCAACTCCTCTTGACTCGCCCCATCTTCGCCATAGACAGACCCAAAACCAAAAAGAAAACCAAGGAGAAGAAGATCTCCATAGATCAAACAACACCACGTCATTCGATCCACAAGCAAACAAGAGAACAACTGGGTATCCCCTACAGGACACCCAAAGGAAACCACTAGAGAAATAAATTTCCACTACTCAAACGACACCAAGCTATATAAGCCACACCTGACGAATGCCAAACTGGGTTTCCAAACAAAATACCCCAAACAACACATGAAGAACAACATACAATAAACAACACACTAGGCTATGGGAGTCCTCGGCCAAGCCCCAAACAAAAATGCATGACACAATCGCACGACACCAATACATGACTCCATGTGCACCACCTCCTAGATAACTCTATCCTCAAACAGAGTATTTGGAAGAACAACGCAAACTTGGGGATTCATCAGAGTCTCCCAAAAACCACACAAAGTTGGGGACTCATCAGAGCCTCCCAAATAACACACACACCTAAGGACCCATCAAGTCACCTAGAACAACAATAATCATTTAGGGACCCACCGAGTCATCTAGAACAACAACAACCATCTTGACTCAGTGTGTCACCTAGAGATGACAACAACTATCTAGGGATCCAACAAGTCACCAAGAAGCTACAACAATTATCTAGGGACCCACTAAGTCATCCAAAAACCATAACAACCATCTGGAGACTCATTAAGTCACCTAGAGACGACAACCATCATCTGGAGACCCACCAAGTCACCTAGAAACCACAATAACCATCTAGGGGTCCATCGAGTCTCCTAGAAACCACAAGAGGATGGAACTTGGAGCATCCTCCATAAAGACAACACAAAAACTACAACAGCAACAACAACCATGGAGGGCACACAAGAGGCAGGCAACTACTGCACCTTGCTCTCCACAACAAAATACTAAATGGCCCAATGCTGGGTAGTGACTAACCCCCTTAAAGGGAAACACATCCTATGCTCAACTGACGTGGGGTGCCTAACCCCCTTAAAGGGACAAGGCACCTCCTCCTCCACGCCCTGCCTTCCTACAAGCGTAGTGTAACGAGCAGACTAGTACCTACTACATATGTGAGCAACCACTAGGCAACACGACTCATTTGGCCTCACACACCGCAAGTTTTCCTACCCTGCAAGTTAGTACTAAGTCTCGCTCAGAAACAATAGACACCACTACCACGAGCAACACGACGCTTAATCCACACAAAGCTAGTGGACAACACCAGATCCACGCTCCATGGAGTTGAAAAACTCATGCAAAGTGCTACACATAAGCGAACGCTACTTCACGCATTGCTCCCCAACTTGCTACCTCAAAGTAGTTCCAACAAATCAATCATCGCAAAATCCAACCATTGGGAATCCTTTCAAAAAGAAGCCGATGTATGCTTCCACAAACAAGCAGACCATCACTTCCTAGGTTCCACATGGTCCCCTCACACCATCCTTGTCAAAACTAGAGTAGGAGCCAAAGACACTACTCAACACAGCAAGCAAGAAAAATCAACAATATCAAAGTGCAGGAATGCATAATATACATATATATGAAGTCATTTAACTAGACATCCCTAAGCTAGTGCTCTTAGGTGGACCTATGCTCTGATACCAACTATAATGACTCCCAAGTTGCTACCACTACAACCTAGATACATTTTTCATTTTCCTTTTTATCTTTTCATTTCAATTACAATTATACTAATTATACTATTTGGTCTAAGTACACTCAGTAGAAATAAAATAACTAAAATAAAATTAAACTATAAACTCACCAGAATTATTGATGTGTGGCAGCGTGACTCCTCCTATGTGCACTAGCAAAACACTAACTCTTATCCTACACTGGCCAAAAATAGAAATCAAAAGCACACATGAGTGACTACTCAAACTGGTCACCCAACAAAAACCCCATCTAACAACACGGCACACCACACCAAGGAATTAGGCATAACTATGCTCACACAAACAAGCACAAATGTCGCACCTAGATGCTGCAACACCACAATAAGGCAATCCACTATTGTCCAACAGGCAGCAAGACCTCAAAACCATGCCTTTAAAACCATTCTTTTCTTTTCATTTTCAAAGGCATATACATGCTCATTTAAAATCTTCAACTCACGAAAAGCCAAAAACACAGGCAAACAAACACGCGTGAGTGACATATAAGTCACCTAGTACGTGTCTAACCAGAAAACCATGAGAAAACTCTAATTTGTATCAGCTACAAAACCATTTCACAATCATCAGGAAAACTACAAGCTTCAACTCACAAAAACTAGGGAACTCATATCCCGAAACCATGCCATTTCAAATCACTTTTCTTTTCTCAAATCTCATGCATTTTAAATCATTTATGCATTTGAGAAAACGACATTTTTATCAACCAGATCTAGCCCAAACCACAAGGCCACACATGGCTCAAAACACAAAACCATTTGGCTGGTATCTAGTTTAAACCACAATTTCAACTTGGCTAGAGCCTGGCTAAATCTTTAAGCCATAAACTCATAGTCTGACTCTAGCTCCAAACCACACATTTCATACACATTTTCAATAGTGTTACCTTGATCAGAGGTAACCGGGCGCACAAGTAGTCGACGAGAACACCAATTCTATACCATACTGCATTGCTACAGTGTAGTTACCCATGTGGGAGAACACTGCCTTGGTCAATCAACCTCAATATTCCCTTTATTATCATATGCACGGGGACACGTCTTTTCCTGACGTCCCAACGGTGACCCAGATGCCCACGTTTCATATCCCAAGGCCCAGCCTACACCGTCTCAAGTGGGGTGTTTTGGTCTCTTTCGACCACCCTAAAGTCGACATCCACACCCTAGTCTAACAACCGATCTCAGTGGAGTCTCATACCTCCTACTAGTTGTCGATCACACGCCTCGTCAACCGCAACACACAATTGGTAACCATGCCCTAGCCTAACAACCGGTCTCATTGGAGTCTCATACCTCCAGTTAGTTGCTAGTCACTTGCCTTGTGGCTCCAAAACACACAATCAAATCTCTTTTCGAACATGCAGGTTTTCTTTTAAAACCACATTTCAAATCATTTCATTGGGTCTCAAGCCCAGAACACATCACAATCATTCATAAGTCTATTTTCATTCACTTGGGCCTCAAGCCCAAAACCATATCAAAATATGTTCATTAAATTCCGCATTCCTCCATATCATCCACATGGGGAAAACATCATCAACACATGCCAATTAATCATTTAAAACCATCTCTCTAACCATCATTTAACACATTCAACATATGGGCTAGGGTCATGTTTCGACACGTCGAAAATGGATGGTCGACTGAACCTGGGGCTTTTTATTCCCAAAATGGTAGATCGAATTTTTCTTCAGTCATCTGAAAATCCCTAATTCGGTTGATCAAAATCATCCAGTCATCCGAATCTTTATCAGATTTCATTTCCCTCATCCAAATGGTCGACCGAAACCTAGTCAATCATCCAAAATCTCCTTGTTCGGTCGATCAAAACCTTCTAGTCGGCCATTCCAGTGACTCAAGGAACCCTTATACGATACAAATTGGCATACCAAACCATTTCTACATGTTGATTTCCATGATTATAGAAAACGACCCAACTCTTCTGCTCATCTCTTCTACCCATTGGGAGTGAGGGGTGGACCTATCAAACAAGCCACACAAATCTTGAATAAAACATGGGACGTAGACACTTGAGTCTACTACAAAACCCCTCAATCCATTTCAAAATCCATCAAGTATGCTTCTCATAATAAACTCACAAAGGCAAGAAGCTCAAACAAAATCAATGTAGCATGCATTCGAATTTCAACCAAAAAACTACTTAAAATCACACAAAATTACATGATCTCTAGACATCCACATTATGCATTCCATTCCAAACAATTCTATCATTTTTTTCATGATTAATCCTACATTATTCACCAATTTCATGCATGTGAGCCAATTAACCTAAGAAAGCAAAACAAGGAGAAAGGGAGGGCCGCGTACCTTTCTGGAAAATCCAGCGACCTCTTCTTCCCACAATGGACCTCCGACGAGCTCTGGGCCCCGACGATGCAACCTCCACTAGTGCACCACCCTGCTCATGCCTTCTAGCCTGCATGCACACACCTCTCTCTCTCTCTCTCTCCCAGCACTCACACCTCCCCTTGGCCAGACCAACTCCTCTCTTCCTCTATGCCACCTCCTCTTCCCTCGCCTGCCTCTGCCTTTTCCCCTTGCTCTCCTCAGCCTTCCAGCTCTCATGGAAGGGGTGAAATAGGGCAGTCGTGGGTGTAGGGCTCACAGGAAGGAGCACTGTGCTCTAGTTGACTGGGTCAATGAGGGCCCCATGCACACATACACACACGGGCCCACCAAGCTAGAAGTCACACACATAGAGAGAAAAAGCACACCACAACACCAACAAATAATAGATTATTCATTAATAAACCATATTCAAAATATTACAATAATTTCCATGGTTTTACATTGAATGGATAATCGGGTCCAAATGTTACATCCTACCCCTATACAAGAAATTCACCCTCGAAAGTCACCTTCAATAAAAAAAGTAGGGGTACTATCTTTGAATGTCCACCTCTTGCTCCCAAGTAACCTTTTCTCTACCATGGTGTTGCTATTGAACCTACACCAAAGGAATCACCTTGTTCCTGAGAACTTGCTCTTTCCTGTCCAGTATCTGTACTGCATTCTCTATCACAGACAAGTCCTCCTGAAGCTCCTCTAGCTGTACTGGTATCACTTGGGAGGCATTGGCCAAGCACTTCCTTAGTATGGACACGTGGAAAACGCCATGCACATTAGCCAACTTTGGAGGCAATTCCAATCTGTATGCCACCTCACCAACCCTCTTGGTAATCTGATACAGCCTAATATAACGGGAACTCAACTTACCTCACTTTTTGAACCATGCTACACCTTTGGTTGGTGACACCTTTAGAAAGATGAAGTCTCCCACCTCAAATTCCAGAGGTCTTTGCCTCATATCTGCATAGCTTTTCTACTAGCTCTAAGCTACCAACAGGTTCTTCCTGATCATGTACATCTTGCCCTCGTACTACTGTACGATCTTAGGGTCAACAAACTATCTCTCACCCACCTCACACCAGCACGTGCGTGTTCTATAGGGTTGACCATATAGTGCCTCGTATGGTGTCATTCCAATACTGGCAGGGTAGCTGTTGTTATATGCAAATTCTATCAAAGGCAATTGATCCTCTCAACTACCACCAAAGTCCAAGGCACAAGCCCTTAGCATGTCCTCTAGTGTCTGGATGGTTCTCTCTATTTGTCCATCTGTCTGGGGGTGAAAGGCTGTGCTATAACTCAACACTGTACCAAACACCTATTATAGTGCTCCCTAGAACCTTGATGTGAACTTCGTGTCTCTATCAAACACAATTGACACTAGGACACCATACAAACAAACAATCTTTGCTAGCTGTACCAAGGGGGATTCACCTTTGTAGGCATGGAATGTGCTAATTTCGTAAGACGATCCATAATCACCCAAATTGTATCATTCTTCCTTCTAGTCCTGGGTAACCCCGTGACAAAGTCCATCAACATGTCCTCCCACCTCCAAACTGGAGCATCCAAAAGCTGCAAGGTGCCTCCGGGCTTCTAGTGCTCTATCTTCACCATCTATAAGTTTGCATAATTCACCACATGCTCAACATTTTCCCTCTTCATTCCAAGCTATCAGAAACTTCTTTTCAGATCTTTGTATATTTTGGAGCTTCTTGGATGAACTATATACCTAGAGCAGCAGGCTTCATCAAGTAGACCATTCTTGATCTTTTCCACACGGGGTACATACAACTATAGGTCGTATCTTAATCCATCATCCACTCCAATTGAGAAGTGAGGCACTGCCCCCGCCTCTAGCTTCCACCATATCTCTAGCACAAAGGGATCCATCTGCTAAGCGGTGACAATCATCCTCGGGCGAATAGACAAGTTAGCCTTCAGAACTCTTCTGACTGATCTCTGAGTATGTCTCCGTGGTCTGCTCTCCACTAATCCCTCCTGTAATTTCCATTCCTAGATTATCAGGCTGGCCATCACATGAGTGCGTCTACTCAGGGCATTTGCAATCACATTCGCTTTTCCTAGGTGGTAGGACAGGTTGAAATCATAGTCCTTGTGATACTCCACCTAGTACCTCTGTCTCCGGTTTAGATCCTTCTGTGTGAAGATGTATTTCAAGCTCTTGTGATCTATATAAACCTCAAACTGCTCACCATAGAGATAATGTCTCTATATCTTTAGAGTGAACACAACAACAGCCATCTCCAAGTCATGGGTGGGATAATTCTTCTCATGATCCTTCAATTGGCATGAGGCATACGTCATCACAATCCCGTGCTACATCAAGACACAACCCAAATCGTTCCCACACACGTCATTGTAAACTATGAAATCGCCACCCTTAGATGGCAATGTCAAAACTAGAGCTATGACCAAACGAGTCTTCAACTCATTGAAGCCCTCCTCACACTACCTATCCTAGGTAAAGTGTACTTCCTATGTAGTCAATTTGGTCAAAGGTGCAACAATCTTGGAGAAATCTTGGATAAATCTCTGATAGTATCCTCAAATGTCTTTGGTGGGTCTGTATGTCCGGAGAATACACCAACATGTCATCTACAAAGATGACCACAAAGTGGTCTAGGTAGGGTCTAAATACCCTATGCATCAAGTCCATGAAAGCAGTCGACGCATTCGTCAGTTCGAACGACTTAACCAAGAACACATAGTGACCATATCAGGTACAAAAGGCCGTCTTCTGAACATTTGGCTCCCTGATCCATAGCTGATGATACTTAGATCTCAAATCTATCTTAGAGAACACGGATTCTCACTGCAGCTAGTCAAACAAACCATCAATCCTAGGCAGTAGGTAGTTATTCTTAACAATGATCTGGTTCAATATTCGGTAGTCAATGCACAACTGAAGTGAACCATTCTTCTTCTTTACAAACAGTACTAGTGCTCCCCAAAGTGAAACATTAGGACGAATAAATCTCTTGTCCACCAAATCCTACAATTGACTCCAGAGCTCTCTCAATTCTACAGGTGCCATTCTATACAGTGCCTTTGAAACTAAACTTGATCCTGGCACCAAATCAATCACAAACTTTACTTCCTTGTTTCCTAGCTTAATATCAACTGGTCTCAAATATTTCCTCGCTAAACTATGTTCTCCTAGTGGAGTTACCACATTCAGGTGAAATGCCAACCTAGCAGGTCTAGTCTTGATCTTGGTGACCAAAGACTCAGAAATAAAGGAAAATGAATTGCCTGAGTTGAACAAGACTTGGGCCATGCAGTCAACCACAAGAAAAGATCCCAACATCAACACATGATAACTACAATCACATTCATAGTCATAATAAAACATAGTGTCAATTACACATAGGATCAAGGCCATTACATAAATAGGGTACAATTATCAAGGCCATACTAATCCTTGCCTTCCACATCTCCTGATGGACCAACATCTGGAGCAGCAATTGAGACCATGTCTAGCCTTCCCACAATGGTAGCACACGATGCTGTCCAAGCTTCTCTATTGGCCCCAGCACTGTGCTGCAACGTGCCCCTTTATCCCACAAACATGGCAAGGACCTTTCCATGAGTTGTTGCTTGAACCGGTTTAGTTATATCCATTAGTCTCCTGCAACATGCCTCTTCAAGCACTACCCTCCTCGACACCCGAGTTGGACGTAGGGGCCTTACCGTGACCATGGCCTCTCAGCATCTCCCTGTTGCCACCAAGCAACAACCACAACAAACAAACAATATCAGGTGCAGCTATCCAACACTTGTAGACCCATAGAGCTACTAGACCGGACACCAACCAAGCTGGTGCACCTTAGTGAACCAAGGCTTTGATACCACTCTATAACGCCCCGCTATCTGTATGTGCTACCATAATAGCATCACTACCCAATTATAATAATAAAACAATTAAAATAACTGGAAAGGGTCAAACAACTACCCAAGAATGGTGTGCAGCCAGTGGGTCAGGAAAACTCAAACATCGGAGAACCAGACTACACCTCTGTTATGCACCTGAAAATCCAAAAACATAGGCAAACAAACAGGCATGAGTGACATCTAAGTCACCTAGTACGCGCCCAACTAGAAGACCACGAGAAAACTCTAATCTCTATCAGTTATAAAACTATTTCACAATCCTTGGGAAAACCACAAACCTCGACTCATGAAAACTTGGGAACTCATATCCCGAAACCATGCCATTTCAAATCACTTTTCTTTTCTCAAATCTCATGCATTTTAAATCATTTATACATTCGACAAAACCACATTTTTCTCTACCAAATCTAGCCCTAACCACAAGACCACACATGGCTCAAAACACAAATCCATTTGTCTAGTATCTAGCTTAAACCACAATTTCATCTTGGCTAGAGCCTGGCTAAATCTTTAAGCCATAAACTCATAGTTTGAATCTAACTCCAAAACCACACATTTTCAATAGTGTTACCTTGATCAAAGGCAACCAGGTGCACAAGCAATCGGTGAGAACACCATTTCACTATCGTATCGCACTACTGTAGTGTAGTTCCCCATGTAGTAGGACACTGCCTCGGTCAACCAATCTCAATATTCCCTTTATTATTATATTCATGGGGACACGTCTTTTCTTGACATCCCAATGGTGACCCAGACACCCAGGTTTCATATCCCTAGGCCTAGCCTACACCATCTCAAGTGGGGTATTTTTGTCTCTTTTGACCACCCCAAACTCGACATCCATGCCCTGGTCTAACAACTAGTCTTAGTGGAGTCTCATACCGCCTGCCAGTTGCCGACCACACATGTTGTGGACCCGTAACACACAACCAGTGACCACGCCCTAGCCTAACAACTGGTCCCATTGGAGTCTCATACCTCCTACCAATTGCCGACCACATGCCTCATGGCTCCAAAACACACAATCAAATCTCTTTTCAAACATGTAGGTTTTCTTTTAAAACCACATTACAAATCATTTCATTGGGACTCAAGCCCAAAACACATCAAAATCATTCATAAGTCTCTATTCATTTACATGGGCCTCAAGTCCAAAACCATATCAAATTTATTCATTAAATTCCACATTCCTCCATGTCATCCACATGTGGTAAACATCATCAACACATGCCAATTAATCATTTAAAACCATCTCTCTAACCTTCATTTAACACATTCAACATATGAGCCAGGGTCCTGTTTCGATATGCTGAAAATGGATGGTCGATCGAACCATCCATACACTGAAGTGGAAGCCAGTTTATGGAGCTCTAGAGGCATGCTTTGGCTTGGTTAGAAGATGATCTCTGGAATCTAAGACTTGACAAGAGGAATGGGCATGGCGGAGGGGCAAGAAGCTCTCTCTCTCTCCCTCAAGATCTCTCTCTCTCAAGCTCTCTAGGGTTTCTAATGGCTCCTTAGAAATTTTGAAGTGTCTCTCCTTGGGTTGGACACCAAGGGGGTCTATTTATTGAGCTTGGGGACTAGAGATCTCGTCAAAGACGGGATATAGATCAAGGGCTAGGATTAAACTCACAAAATATGGCAAAAAAATCCTTTATGGATCCCGTTACCCATAGTACAGGTGATATAATCTCTGATTTGCTGCGAGTATAGGTTACTAGTCAGAAGATTTTGGATTCAGCGCACATGGTGAATTAACAACAGAATGGCAAGAAATCTGCCACGTTAGCTAGTCGCCGGTTCATGTGGCAACGAGCTACCAAAAAGGCATAATTTTGGAAATTAAGACATCAAAATATCCTTACGAATCTATTATCAAATATTGACCATTTCAATTCTGAAAAATCATACTCGTAATAGAAAGATATTGTAGATTAATTTCCAAATTCAAAATCCACTTAAAATATTAAGTAAATTGGATTTGAAAATCAAATCTTTAATAATTATGAGAAAACTTAATTAAAATCAAAGATGCATTTGATTTAAAATAGATTGGCGATCAATCGGATATTTTAGATTTTATCTTTATTTTTTAGCATTATTATGAATTAAATATAAGCTATAACAGTAAAACGAGAAAACTTATCATATAATCTCATTTTTGGTAAAAATAAAGATAAGTGATCTTAATTATTAAGTCATCCAAATTTCAATAATTTTATGGAATTATTTATCATTTATAATGATTTATATGATAAGCACATATTATTTAAATATTGGAAAATTATAGAAATTATTATAATTATGGAAAAAATCATGATAATATTTATAAATATCCCAAATATTATATTAAAGCCTAGTATAACAAAATATGTGAAGAGGGAGGTCTAGGATTTTCGTCGGCTGTTCATGTGATGACGAGACTCGTTGCCTATCATCGTGGCAACTATACTCGTCGTCTCTCAATATGGCAATTAGTCATGTTGCCTCTCAATGTGGCAACTAGTCTTGTCTTTTTGCATTTTACACCTTGTCTTTTATCTTAATCCATAGCGATGCATTAAAAACATGGAAAAACACAGAAATTACATGGGAAAATCTAGAAGAAGGTTAGAGCTCCATAGCCATGTGATCTAGGGTGCCTCAAGGGTTCCTATCCTAGGTTGTAATGCCTCGAACCTGGGCACGTTACTTAAATCATAGTATCATCAACAAAATTACACTAATTACAGTAAAATTAAATAACTGTAACAAAGGCTCACCTCGAGGAAACGATGTACGGCTAGAAGCTTCGACTTTGGCACCGGCGGCTGCACACGATCTGTACTTGAAAACCAAAGCACGTGTGAGTGACATCTAAGTCACCCAGTACGCGCCTCAAACACACAAAAATAGCGAAAAGTCAAAACTCAATTTTTAATTTATAAAACTTGGTTTTCTTTAAAGATCCAATTTAAAACATCCTTTTCCTTTCCGTTGAAATCATTTGGGACTCTATTCCCAGGGTTATACTCTTTTCAAAACTCACTTTTCCTTTTTCTTTTAAAATTTCTTGAAATCATTTCCAAACCATGATCCTTTTCAAAACTCGTTTTTCTTCTTTATTGCTTGGAATTTCTTCCTAAGACAAAAACCACTTTTAAAACTCACATCTCTGACCAGATCCAACCCAAAACACAATGCCTCTAGGGCTCAAAACCGAAATCATAAAAACTGGCTGGTAACTGGTAAAATCACAACTCCTATTTTATTCTAAGATTTTAGGACCATTAATAAGTCCAATCCTAGACAAACCACATTCCTTTTTATTTCTTGGAAACCACATTCTTTTCTTATTCATTTCCACTTTTCTTTATTGTAGTTACCTTAATCAGGGGTAACCAAACACATAAGCAGTAGGCGAGGACATCATTTCCCCTACCTCCCGGCACTGCCGTGGTGAAATTCCCCGTGCGGGATGCCACCGCCCCAGCCAACCGGCCTCAATCGTTTTCATATATGCATGGGGATACATCTTTGTCTGACTCCCCATCAGTGACCCGAACAACTAGGTACAACGACCTAGTCTCAGCCTACACCGTCGGAGACCCGAACAACTAGGTACAACAACCTAAGCACAACGTACACCGTCACGAGCTCGGTGACTCGAACAACTGGGTTCAAAGACCCAGGCTCAACCTACATCGTCTCAGGCTCGGCAACCATAGTCGTGTTTGGCAACTGGTTTCAATGGAGCCTCATACTCCTACCACGTTGTCAACACCAACCCCTGTGGTTATTTAACACATTATTAGTGTTTCATTTTCAAAACTCTTTAAGCTTTTCTTTTCAAAACTATTTCCATTTCATTCTTTTTCATTGCAAGAATCTGTTTTCCACGCAATACTTGACCCTCTTGAGGGGTCCCAACTCAATTCATTTAAAATCATGCTTTAAAATTCATAAATTGGGCCTCATGCCCAAAACCACACACAATCAACTATTTTATTCATTTATAAGGTCTAAAACCCAAATCATGCCCAAATTCACTTATTTGGGTTCCATATTCCTCGATGCCATTTACATGGGGAAAACTTCATTAACACATGCTCATTGTTCATTAAAAACCTTTTATTTCCATTATTTGTGCCCATTTATTCACATGGGCCAGGGGATGAAAACGGCAGACCAAATTAGAATTCGGTATACCGAAAATCACTGATTCAGTATACCGAATTCCTTCGGTATACTAAAACCCCCTGTTTTGGTCGACCAAAGGTATTCGGTCTACCGAAACCAGTGCTCCTGCACTAACTGATAGGGATTCGGTATGCTGAACCTAGTTCGACATGTCGAATCACTCGTGTTCTGTACATGGCCCCTGCCAACAGACCATCCGTTTGTCAAAAGTGGGATCCTCCGACAGACCTCTCAAACAAGTATCATAAAACACAAATAAAACATGGGGTGTAAACCCTTGAGTCTACTTCAAAACTCCTAAAACCATTCATCAAACCATCAACCATACATTCTACACGAAAATCACAAAGGGATGAAGCTCAAAAACGGCTATTGTAGCCCTCATCCCAAAAACATGTAGATTCCTACAAATTTCAATCTTAACTGCATGATATCTATGTTTTCATGCATTCCAACTTATTCTCATCAATTCCACAATTTTTCTACGATTTTACATTCAATTTTCTCAATTTTCATACATTTAACATGATCTACTGGAAGCATGTAAATGAGCAAGGAGAAGGGCTGTGTACCTCAAGTGGCACTTCGGCGATCTTCCTCACTCCCCAACGAGTCTCCTCTCACCCCGGCGAAGCCTCCTCCACCGACGATCTACACAAACTACCTCCTCCTCAATCGTGTGCTGCTCTTCCTTTTCTTCTCCTCTCTCGGTTTATCTTCCCTCTCCTCGCTTGCCTCCGCCTCCCTTTATCCTCTCCTCCTCCTGCATCGCACTAGCTGTGCATTGCGTCGAAAGAGACGACGAGGCACAAGCTGGTGTTGTTGGTGGCACTGGTCGAGGAAGGGAAAGAAGGAGACGGGGATGGTGCAGGTTCGTGAGAGAGAGAGAGAGAAGAAAAAGAAAAAAGAAGAAAAAGAAAAACGAAGAAAAGATAAAGAAGAAAAGACAGGCATGCAAATCGAGACGACTGTGCATCCTTAAACCGGACTCTACATTGGTCACAAATCAAAAACAGGTGCACAGAAGGTCAACCACAAGTTCACACAACCAAGAAGAACATATTATCCATTAATAAACCATTTATACAATATTACAATTAATTACATGGTTTACAATTAAAATGGATAATCAGGTCTAGATGTCACATCCTTCCCCCTTAAAAGAATTTTGTCCTCGAAATTCAGCTCTAATAAAATAAGTAGGGGTACTGCCTTAATTGTCCACCTCGCGTTCCCAGGTAGCCTCCTTTGTACCATGGTGTTGCCACTAAACTAACACCAATGGAATCACTTTATGCTTGAGGACTTGCTCTTTTCTGTCTAGTATCTGAATTGCATTTTCAACCATAGATAGGTCCTCCCATAGCTCCTTTAGCTGCACTGGTATCACCTGAGATGCATTGGCCAAACACTTCCTCAACATCGACACATGGAAGGTGTTGTGCACACCCGCCAACCCTGGAGGTAGATCTAGTCTGTATGCCACCTCACCAACCCTTTTGGTAATCTAGTACGGTCTGATATACCTGGGGCTCAACTTGCCTCTCTTTCTGAACTACATCACACCCTTGGTTGGTGACACCTTAAGGAAAACAAAGTCTCCTACCTCGAATTCCTGAGGTGTCTGCCACCTATCAGCATAGCTCTTCTACCGGCTCTAGGCAGACAACAACCTCTTCCTGATCAGATCTACCTTGCCCTCGTACTGCTGTACGATCTCGGGCCCAACTAACTGTCTCTCACCCACCTCACACCAACAAGTGGGTGTCCAGCAGGGTCTGCCATACAATGCCTCATATGGTGCCATACCAATACTAGCGCGGTAACTGTTATTATATGCAAACTCAATCAGAGGTAAGTGGTCCTCCCAGCTACCACAAAAGTCCAAGGCGTAGGCCCTCAGCATGACCTATAGTGTTTGGATGGTCCTCTCTGTCTGGCCATCCGTCTGGGGGTGAAAGGCAGTGCTAAAATTCAGCACCGTGCCAAAAGCCTCCTACAGAGCTCCCCAGAACCTTGATGTAAATCTCGTGTCTCTGTCAGACACAATAGCCACTAGGACACCATACAATCTCACAATCTCAGCCACATACAACTCTGCCAATTTTGCCAAAGGAAGATTCACTCTCATTGGCAAGAAATGTGCCGATTCTATAAGGCGATCCACTATCACCTACACTATGTCATTCTTTCTTCGGGTTCGCGAAAAACCTATCACAAAGTCCATCGACACATTTTCTCATTTCCATACTGGTACGTCCAGAGGCTGCAAGGTCCCTCCAGGCTTATGGTGCTCTATTTTCACCATTTGGCAAGTTGCATACTTCGTCACATACTCAGCAATCTCCCTCTTCATCCCAGGCCACCAGAAGTTCCTCTTCAGGTCTTTATACATCTTGGTGCTTCCTAGATGGATAGTGTATCTAAAGCGGTGTGCTTCATCCAATAAACTGTGCTTGATTTCCTTTATTTGAAGCACATATAATCTCAGATCGTACCTCAACCCATTGTCTACTCCAACTGAAAAATGAGGGGCATTACCAACTTCTAACTTCCTTCAGATATCTTACACATAAGAATCATATTGCTGAGCTGTGACAGTCGCCTCGATCATCCTCGGGCGAACAGACAAATTAGCCAGCACCACTCTGGCAAATCCCTAAGACTGTCTCTGTGGCCTGCACTCCACTAGTCCCTCTAACAATTTCCATTCATGGATCATCAGAGTAGCCATGACATGAGTGCGCCTGCTCAGAGCATCTGCAACCACATTCGCCTCCCTGGGTGGTACGACAAGCTGAAATCATAATCCTTAATGTACTCCACCAAGCGTCTCTGTCTCAAGTTCAAATTCTTCTGAGTAAAGATGTACTTCAGACTCTTGTAATCTGTGTATACCTCAAACTGTTTGCCATATAAATAATGCCTCCAAATCTTCAAGGCGAACACAACAGCTGTCATCTCTAAATCTTGAGTGGGATAATTCTTCTCATGATCTTTCAACTGGCACGAGACATACACCACCACCCTACGATGCTGCATCAACACACACCCCAAACCAGTTCCACAAGCATCACTATAGACCGTGAAACCGCTACTCCTAGAGGGCAAAATCAAGACTGGGGCCGACACCAAATGTGCCTTCAAATCATTGAAGCTCTCCTCGCACTGCCAATCCCAGGCAAAGTGCACATCCTTTCTAGTTAGTCTGGTTAATAGTGCAGCAATCTTGGAGAAATCTTGGATGAATCTCCAACAATATCCCGCCAGGCCGTGAAAACTTCTAATCTCAATTACTATCTGGCCCAACTGCTTACAGCTTCCACTTTGGCTAGATCTACCTTGATGCCTTCTCTTGAAATAATGTGACCAAGGAAGGACACCTCTTCCAGCCAAAATTCGCACTTGGAGAACTTGCCATAAAGCTGATGCTGCCTCAACATCTCCAGTACGATCCTCAAATACCTCCGGTGAGTCTGAACATCTGGAGAATACACCAAAACATCATCCACAAAGATGACTACAAACTGATCCAAATAGGGCCTGAATACCCAATTCATCAGGTCCATAAAGGCAGTAGGTGCATTCGTCAACCCGAATGGCATAACCAAAAACTCATAATGCCCGTAATGGGTGTGAAAGGCTGTCTTCTGCACATCTGGCTTACTGATCCTCAACTTATGGTATCCAGACCTCAAGTCTATCTTGGAAAACACCGATGTTCCCTGCAATTGGTTGAATAAATCATCGATCCTGGGCAATGGATACTTGTTCTTCACAGTAATCTAGTTCAACATCTGGTAGTCTATACAGAGCTGAAGTGAACCATCCTTCTTCTTAACGAACACAATCGGTGCTCCCCAAGGTGAAACACTGGGACAAATGAATCCCTTATCCATCAGTTCCTGTAGCTGATTCAGGAGCTCCCTTAACACAATAGGTGCCATCCTGTACGGACCTGGAAATAGGACCTGATCCCAACACCAAATCAATCACAAACTTCACTTCCCTGTGTGGTGGCATTCCAGGCAATTCCACTGGAAAAACATCAGGATATTCCCTCATCACTGGCAAGTCCTGAATCTTGACCATAGGTGAAGTAGAAACTATCACACAGGCCAAATAGCCCACACTGCCTCTCGTTAGATGATGGTAGGCCTTAAGAGTAGGAATCACTTTTCTAGGCTCACCCAGTCTGGTGCATTGTACCATACACTAGTCTTGGCCTAGACACTCTGCCAAAACACTTGTCTTGGCACAATCTATCATAGCTGAATGCTGTGCCAGCCAATCCATCCCTAGGATAACATCATAATCCTGCATGTCCATTAGGATCAAGCTGGCCTGAAAATTCCTGTCCCCTAACTAAATATCAACCGATCTCAAGTATATCCATGCTAGACTGTGTTCTCCCAATGTAGTGACTATATCTAGGTGGAATGCCAACCTGGCTGGCCTAGTCTCGATCTCAGTGGCAAATGACTCGGAGACAAAAGAAAATGAACTCCCAGAGTCGAACAAGACTCGGGCCATCCGATCAGCTACAAGAAAAGATCCTATAATCAACACATCATAACCATAATCATAATAAGAAATAGTGTTAAGTACACATAGGATTTATTATTACAAGACAAGACTTAACTCATACAGTCGTACTAGTTCTCACCTTCTACCACATCTCCAGATGGACCAGCATCTGGGGCAGCAATAGAGAACACTCTCCCCTTGGTAGGCTGACATAGCGCATCTCCTGCTGGCTTCGGCTGATTGGGACAGTCCTTCTGATAATATTCGGACTTCCCACAGTTGTAGCATACTACACTGTCTAAATTCCTCTGCCAGTGCCAACACTGCAACACTACATGCTCCTTCTTGCCACATACATGGCACGATCCCACCTGTGGGCCACTACTGGACCCTGCGTGGCTGAAACCCATACTCTCTTCTCTACCAGATGTAGGCCGTTGCTTCTGCTTCTTCCTAGAGCTGCCAGAACTCCTAGAACTTGGTGCTCTAGTCACTGATGGTCGAGAGATGGAGGGTCGAGAAATAGATGGTCGAGAGACAGACTTTCTCCCCTTTTCCTTCTTAGGATACTCCTCCTGGAACAACCTACGATCATCCTCATAGCGGCTTGCAAGTGCAACAGTATCTGCTAAGGTCTGGCATCTGAAGCCAATAACTTTGGATCTTAGCACAGGATTCATCCCTTCCACGAACCTCTTGGCTCTGTTCTTCTCAAAAATCATAGTCAGAGAGAACTGCTCCAGCCGAAGGACGGACGACTCATACTCAGCCATAGATAGGCTCCCCTACTTCATATTCCTGAATTCTCTGTCTAGCATATCCCTCTCATGCTCAGGGAAAAACCTCTCATAAAATACTTCTTGGAATTCTTCCTAAGAGATCATCAGTAGGTCCGCATTCGGAAATTTGGTGCAGCGCATTGTCCTCCACCACTGATCCGTAACACACTTGAGCTAGAATGCTGCGATCCAGGCCCACTTTTCTGTTGGACACTCGATCCCCTCTAGGATCTTCTCCACCTCCAAGAATCAAGCCTCACACTCCACGGTTGTGCCGTGTCCATCAAAAGTCGACGTGCCTAGCTGGCGGAACTACTTGATCCATGGGTCTCCCTTCGCCTCATCCCGATTGCTGCTACCGAAGGACTAGGCAAAATCCCACATCATCTCGCCAAACACTCGTCTCATACCCCTCCATGCACTACCCTCTCCCGTCTCAGAGTCGGGTATAAGGGCCTTGCCACGACTACAGCCTCGGCGAGACATCTTCCTGCCAGCACAACAAAACACAACAAAAAAAAAATTCAAGTGCATGACTCTCTATTGTGTAGTCCTAGGGAACCACTAGACCGGACATCACCAAGCTGGTGCACTTGGTGTAACATTAGTTCTGATACCACTCTGTAACGCCTCGAACCCAGGCACGTTACCTAAATCATAGTATCATCAGTAAAATTACACTAATTACAGTAACATTAAATAACTGTAACTAAGGCTCACCTTCAGGAAATGATGTACGGTTAGAAGCTCCGACTTCAGCACCGAAACTCGATTGTACACGATCTGCACCTGAAAACCAAATAAGTACGCATGAGTGACATCTAAGTCACATAATACGCGCCCCAAACACACAAAAACAGTGAAAAGCCAAAAAATCAATTTTTAATTTATAAAACTTGGTTTTCTTTAAAGATCTAGTTTAAAACATCCTTGTCCTTTCCGTTGAAATCATTTGGGACTCTATTCCCAAGGTTATACTCTTTTCAAAACTCACTTTTCCTTTTTCTTTTAAAATTTTTGGAAATCATTTCCAAAACCATGTTCCTTTTCAAAACTCATTTTTCTTCTTTATTGCTTGGAATTTCTTCCCAAGACAAAAACCACTTTCAAAACTCACATCTTTGATCAGATCCAGCCCAAAACACAATGGCTCTCTCGCTCAAAACCAAAATCATAAAAACTGGCTAGTAACTGGTTAAAACACAATTCTTGTTTTATTCAAGGATTTTAGGACTATTCATAAGCCCAATCCTAGACAAACCACATTTCTTTTCATTTCTCAAAATCACATTCTTTTCATATTCATTTCCACTTTTCTTTACTGATATTACCTTGATCAGGGGTAACAATGCACACAAGCAGTAGGCGAGGGTATCATTTCCCCTACCTCCCAGCACTGCTGTGGTGAAATTCCCAATGCGAGATGCCACCGTCCCGGCCAACCGGCCTCAATCTTTTTCATATAAGCACGGGAATACGTCTTTGTCTGACGCCCCATCGGTGACCTGAACAACTAGTTACAACAACCTAGGCTCAGCCTAATCCTTCACGAGCTCAGTGACCCGAACAACTGGGTTCAACGACCCAGGCTCAGCCTACATCGTCTCAGGCTCGGCAACCACTGTCATGTTTGGCAACTAGTTTCAATGGTGTCTCATACTCCTACTACATTATCGACACCAACCCCCATGGTTCCTTAACACATTATTAGTGTTTCATTTTCAAAACTCTTTAAGCTTTTCTTTTCAAAACCATTTCCATTTCATTGCAGGAATCTATTTTCCATGCAATACTTGACCCTCTTCAAGGGTCCCAACTCAATTCATTTAAAATCATGCTTTAAAATTCATAAATTGGACCTCATGCCCAAAACCACACACAATCAACTATTTTATTCATTTATAGGGCCTAAAACCCAAATCATGCCCAAATTCACTTATTTGGGTTCCATATTCCTCCATGCCATTTACATTGGGAAAACATTATTAACACATGCTCATTATTCATTAAAAACCTTTTATTTCCATTATTTGTGCCCATTTATTCACATGGGCCAGGGGATGAAAACAGCAGACCAAATTAGAATTCGGTATACCGAAAATCACTGATTCGGTATACCGAATTCCTTCGGTATACCCAAACCCCCTGTTTCGGTCGATCGAAGGTATTCGGTCTACTGAAACCGGTGCTCCTGCACCTATTGATAGGGATTCGGTATGTCGAACCTAGTTTAGCATGCCAAATCACCCGTGTTCTGTACACAGCCCCTTCCAACAGACCATCTGTTTGCCGGAAGTGGGAGCCTCTGGTGGACCCCTCAAAAAAGTATCATAAAACACAAATAAAACATGGTGTTTAGACCCTTGAGTCTACTTCAAAGCCCCTCAAGCCATTCATCAAACCATCAACCATACTGTAACCATGCCGGCGAGAAGGTTCCGCAAATGAATGCGAAATCGGTCGGCAAAATCACGTCGAGAAAGCAAAATAAAACGGAGTCGCCACCTAGTCTATTATGGAAGACAAGGAAAACCATAGCATGAAATAAATCATGCAAAAAACAAAAGAAAAGGACAA
>JAMKQA010006839.1:0-10479 GCA_024699735.1 Posidonia australis
AGGAACAATGATAAGCTTCGGACTTATCGACCAACAGGAACAATGATAAGCTTCAGACTTATCGACCAACAGGAACAATGATAAGTTTCGGACTTATCGACCAATAGGAACAATGATAAGTTTCGGACTTATCGACCAACAGCAACAATGATAAGCTTCGGACTTATCGACCAACAGGAACAATGATAAGTTTCGGACTTATCGACCAACAGCAACAATGATAAGCTTCGGACTTATCGACCAACAACAACAATGATAAGTTTCGGACTTATCGACCAACAAGAAATCCGCCCTACTTGGTGAAGATGTAGTGAAAACTTCAATCATCTAAGTCGGGGCAACAAAACAAAATACTCGACTATTGTCTGGGTGACCCCAGTGCCAAGCCAGTAGGCAAAAGAAGGCAAACTCCTGCATCAGGCACACATGCTGTTAGGGTGGCAACTTCCATTCCGCATCAATCATGATCGATTAACAGACTGGCTAGAGATGTTCTGCTGTATTTATTATCACAGTCAAATGAAAGTTTAAATGTATTGTAATTTGTAAGAAACAGTGACATGATGCGAACATTAAGAGTCCTCTTCATCTCTGAGTCTCTTGGAGCTCGAGGCTTCGGTAAAGAGCGTCCAGCTCGGGGCGGCACTGCAGATTGGCCAAGTTTCCTCGACTTCGGCTTCATAGTCTGCTGTGTAACTTCTCCCTTCTATGGTTGGGAGATCTTTTGAGCGTACGGAGCGACTGAGCAGGCGAGATAGTTCTCTAGTCGAAGTGTAAGAGCTCAAGGGGTATTCTTTGAATCGTGCTAGCATCTGCCCGTGAGCTAGAGAATCCTGTTGGTAACCGAACCGCCGCATCACACAGACTGGGTGATACTCCACTCCACCAGTTAACCTCGGCAGGACGATAAGCCGCATGTCAGTTGTATTGAAGAATGCTTCAAAGCTGCAAGAAGCTGATGGGATAATGCACCATATGATCTTCTGTTCTGTCAAGCTTTGTAGTCGCTCGTACTCTTTCTGAACTGAGGTGAGCGTGCGCGCATGGCCACTCTGACAGTAGGACTCAAAGGCTGATCGCTGTGGGCGCAAGACCGCTACACCCAGATGTGCAGCCATCCATACTTGCACAAAAATTCCACAGCCATAGAAGTGCCGGCAGCGCCGCAATGAACGGTCTAGTGCCCAGTAAGTTTCTGCCAGGATGACTGGAGTCAGATCTATCTGTTGGGTGACCACTGAGAAGGCAATTTCAGCAACTTCAATGTTTACCACCATCCGACCGTGGCTGAAGATCAACTCTCCCAGGAAGCAGACAACAAAGCCTTTCAGCCACAACTCGTCGTCTATGGAGGCATGCATTCCGGCCACTTCGTCAAAGTAAGCCAACTTGAGCATTGGAGAGAGTCCGTCCGAACAAATGAGCTGGCGACCACAATCACTGATCGGTAGGCTTGTGAGCTTACTCAACACTGAAGAGTAACCGTCTCGCCCCATGAACACTGTGGGTCCTAGGAATTTCTGTAGGCAACAAATTCTGTGTACCTCCTCCAAGGTAGGGGTCAATTTGATTCTCCCAAAGCGGAAAACGTGGTGATCTGACTTCCAGAATCGGGCGACTGCACACAGAAAGTATCGGGAGACCTCCACCTTTACGATGCCTAGAAGCTTTGTAGAGATTCCCCAAATCCGCAGCCTGTTGCAATCACTTTTAGTTAACTGCTTGATCCAAGCCTGGAGAACATCTGAGCACTGTGTGGGCACAACCATTGTAGGATACCCCATGATCTGCAAGATACCTCAGCTTTCCTGGCTCAAGCCTCCTTGGACGGGGTAGACAATCTCCTGTATGTTTAAGATGTTATTCCTCAAATAGAGATTTCCAACCCTGCTTTATTCAACTACAATCAGCAAAATTAAGGCGGGCAGATAAGAACTGAAACAATATCAAGAGATTGGCCCAAAACTGAAGATTGTAGCTAAGCGACAGAATGGAGATGAAAAGACCCAAAACTTGCGCACAATCCTAAGAGAAAATCCTGGTTACCAACTGGTTTAAACCAAGTACCCAGGTAGTGAGACAAGAACAGTAAATCTAGAGAGCTGGAATTGTTTAACCGCGCCTTCCGATCGAGTATTAAGGATCTTTGACCAATAGAGCAGTTGACATGTCCCTGGTCGAGCAATTGGCTCAAAGTGTATGACCATAGGACAGCTGACATGCCCCTGGTCGAGATGGGTCAAAGCATCTAATTCATAGGACAACTGACATGCCCTTGGCTGACACGCATGACTCTTAACCAATCAGAGCAACTTACATGCCCCTGGTCAAGTACTGGCTCAATGTGGCCAACCATAGGACAGCTGACATGCCCCTGGTTGATACAAATGGTCCCAAACCAACCAGAGCAGCTTACATGCCCCTGGTTTAGGTGATGTCCTCTTGATTTCTCTTGAATTGAAAGACGTTATCGCATTCAAGACAAGAGAGCCAAGTGACACTCTACGACGTTTATTAGGATGTTAGTTTGCAAAAAGAAATGCATGCATGTCAAATGATTTGCTGGATCTTATTTATGCCCTCAGCGTTGGGATGCCTATTGCCAAGTGTAAAGGAATGGCAACACCATACCTCACAAGACTCTATCCAAGTTTCTAGTTTTTCGGGTGACTCTCTGGAAATGGGTCACTGTGTTTCGGGCTCCATTCCAAACCCCACTGGACCATACCCCTGCTTTTTATTTTTATTAACTCTTTATTCTCTCCCTCATAGGCATGTGGGTTCACCCTATCCCAGGCTTGGAGATAATAGGTACCTGGTCTATGGTGGGGAGTTGCTGCTTGTTTAAAGGGGTGGCTAGGCCCTTTTGGACATTTCTCCTAGGTATTCACTCCGACTCCTCTCCAAGATAAACTTGAGGGACAGGGTTACCCGACACGTTTCTCTCTTTAGGGAGGACTTCTATCTATGACTTCTGCCTTCTTATTCTTTTATGCCCTTTCACATATATATTTTTTTTATTTTCATTTCTCACGCTCTCATTCTCACCCCTAACATTTTATCTCCCTCTAGGAGGTGCAGGGTTCATGAGAAGTTTGGATACTTCACCTAATTCACAATGAAAGGTGGCTCCCTCACTCTCTAGGTTCCTGAATAGTATCTACCTGAGGAGGTGCTACAAACTCCCAAAATTGGCTAGCTTATTCCGCTTATCATCATTGGGCTAAGATCCATACATGCGTTAGTGCAAGAGAACTATGCCCTGCATATGCATATTTTGCATGAGGATTAGTGTGTTGTGATGCAAAGCTACATGAATGCTGGAAGAGCATGGATGCATGCATGGAGGAAAATGTTGGTGTCGCAGAGTGAGGACATGCTGTTTATGCTCACTAATAGTACTTTTTCAAGTAGCATAAGTTAACTGGCTCCGATTGTTCAATGCGGTCCATGTCCTCCAAGATGACAGCTCCTCCAGAGTAGACTTGCTTGACCACAAAAGATCCCCGCCAATTGGGTCTAAATTTGCCACGATTGTCAGGGAGGTGTATTGCTCTCAAAACCAAATCCCCTGGCATAAAGCTTCTTGGCCAGACCTTCTTCTGATTGGATTTGGCCATGCGTTTCTGATAGCACTGTGCATGATGCATGGCTTGCAGTCGATGCTCATCTATCAAGTTCAACTGAGCGAGGCGGTCTTCAATCCACTTTGCCTCTTCCAGTTCTTCATCTTTCAGAACCCTGAGCGATGGTATCTCCACTTCTATTGGTAGGACTGCTTCCATACCGTATACAAGAGAATATGGAGTTGCTCCTGTCGACGTCCGGTCTGATGTTCTATAAGCCCACAGAGCATATGGGAGCTTGTCATGCTAGTCCTTATGTGTTTCCGCCATTTTTTTAAGAATCTTGATTAAATTCTTATTGACAGATTCCACTGCACCGTTCACCTATGGGCGGTATGGGGAAAACCTATGATGCCTGATATGGAACTTCTACAGGAAGTCCTCAACCTTCCTAGTTGTGAAATTTTTCACATTATCTGAAATGATAGAGTGCGGGACCCCGTACCGGGTGATGATGTTGTTTCGGATGAACTTTTCTATCACAGTAGTTGTAACTGTCTTGTAGGAGGCTGCCTCCACCCATTTTGTGAAGTAATCAACGGCCACTAAGATGTATTGGTGTCCATTGGAGGCTACTGGATGGATAGCTTCGGTGACGTTTATTCCCCACGTGGAGAAAGGCCAGGGTGATGACATGCTGTGGAGCTGCTGTGGAGGTGCATGGATAAAGTTGTCGTGGACTTGACAGTTATGACATCTCCGCACAAACTGGCAGCAGTCTGTCTCCATGGTTAACCAGAAATAACCTTGTAACATTATTTTCTTGGCCAGCAATACTCCATTCATGTGAGGCCTGCATGTCCCAGCATGCACTTGTAACATTACTGTATCGGCCTCTCTTTTATCAAGACAGCGTAGAAGCATTTGATTGTAAGATCTCTGATACAAGTGGCCAGCACCGAGCACATACTTTGAGGCCAGTCGGATCATGGTCTTTCTGTCTGCCGCTGTTGCATCTGGAAGATGATTTCCAGTTTCCAGGTAAGCTCGGATGTCGTGATATCAAGGAAGCTTTGCTGGGGAGTCTACTTCTTCTATGCTCATGCAGTGTGCCGGTTGATCTGTGCAAGTTACTGACACTTTCACCATATCATCTTCCAGTATGGACAACCAAGATGCAAGTGTTGCCAGTGCATCTGCATATGCGTTCTTGGCTCTGTTCATGAAGGAAAAGCATATCTCTTCAAACTTAGCCATCAGCTTCAGAAGATGGTTGTGATATGGATCTAACTTCAAGTCTTTGGTCCTCTAGTTGCCATTAATTTGAGAGATAACCAACATGGCATCCCCGTGCACATGTAATCTCCGCGCACCATGCTCTAGTGCTACTCGCAGACCAAGGACACATGCCTCGTATTCTGCCACGTTGTTGGTGCACACAAAGGTTAGCTTCTGAGCGAGGGGGATCATCTGCCCATGCGGAGTTTCCAGCACTGCACCAATACCTATGCCTTTCCTATTAACTGCGCCATCAAAATAGAGCTGCCCATGATCTTTAACTCGCAGAGTTTCTAGCTCTTCTACCTCCATGGCGAACAAAATGTCTTCGTCAGGGAACTGAGTCTGCAAGGGCTGGTATTCTGGCAATGGTAAATCCGCCAAGTGATTAGCCACAGCCTGTCCCTTCATCGATTTCTGAGTGACAAATGTGATGTCGAACTGTGATAAGAGCACCTGCCACTTGACACATCTGCCCACCAGGGCTGGCTTCTGAAATAGGTACTTCATGGGGTTGTGTCGGCATAACAATAAAACCAGATATGCCATCATGTAGTGCCTTAGACGTTGTGTGGCCCAAATGAGAGATAGGCATGCCTTCTCGATCGCGATGTATTTAACTTCGCAATCATTGAACTTTTTTCTCAGATAATAAATGGCCCTCTCTTTACAGCCTGTCTCATCATGCTATCCCAAGACTGCTCCCATAGAATGTTGCGTGACTGACAGATAGAGCAGTAAAGGACGTCCCGGTGTCGGAGGAACTAGAACTGGTGGCCTTGCCAAGAGTTTCTTGATCTTACTAAACGCTTCTTGGCATTCCTCGCTCCAGTGGATCTGTGCATTTTTCCTCAGGAGTTTGAAGATTGGTTCGCAAATCGGTGTTAATTGGGCAATGAATCGGCTAATATACTGCAATCGCCCCAGCAATCCTCGAACCTCTTTCTCTGTAGTAGGGGGAGGCATCTCAATGATGACTTTGGCTTTGTTTGGATCTACCTCGATTCCCCTTTGACTGACGATGTATCCCAGCAATTTACCAGATGACACACCGAATACGCATTTATTGGGATTCAATCGCAGCTTGTACTTCCGCAGGCGGTTGAAAAGCTTCCTCAAACATGCAATATGTTCTTCGGGCTCTTTCGACTTAGCAATCATGTCGTCCACATAGACCTCGATGTCCTGGTGCATGAGATCATGAAATAAGGCTGTCATCGCCCTCTGATATGTGACCCTGGCATTCTTGAGCCCAAAAGGCATGACTCTGTAGCAAAACACTCCCCATGGGGTGATAAAGGATGTTTTCTCCATATCTTCCTCTACCATCCGGATCTGATTGTATCCAGAGAACCCATCCATGAACGACAGCATCTTGTGTCCTGCAGTGTTATCCACCAACACATCGATATGTGGGAGCGGAAACTCATCCTTTGGGCTGGCTTTGTTTAGGTCTCCGTAATCTATGCACATTCGGACCCGACCATCTTTCTTCGGCACTGGGACCACATTTGCTAACCATCCTGGGTATAGGACGACCTTTAGAAAACTGACTTTGTGTTGTTTCATTATTTCCTTTTTCAGTTTCAAGAGCCACTGTGGTCGCCATCTGCGTAATTTCTGCTTGACGTCAAGCTTAAGCGGTAGAGTATGCACCACTACCTCGACGTCCAGCCCGACCATGTCATCATAACTCCAGGCAAAGATGTCTGCATATTCTCGAAGAAGCTCGACAAGTTCTGCTCTGGCTTGCGCTGTTAGTCTGGCACTTATGCGTAGCTCTTTGACATCCTCCACAGTGCTGATGTTCACAAGCTCTGTTTCCTCTTCCACATGCAGGTTCGAGCCTTCGGGATCATCATCATAAGGCTAGAATTCTGGTACATCGTGACATTCCTTTTCTGCCTCTGCATCGTCCTCTTCTCCGTACGCAATAAGCTCTGGAAGGACTTCCTGTTGGCATGATGGATCCGTATTCTCGAAGGTACTGATTTCTTTTGTGTTCTGCCCCTGGTGGTGTTTTAGAATGGTTACTATAACTCTGGTCTTCCTGTAAGCACCTCTAATGACCTCTGGTTCTCCTGTCTCTAAACCTGCATCTGATTGCTCTTCTTCGGATATGCAAAAGTTTTGATTGCCATGCTGCCTTTGCACAACATGTACAACAGGTGGGTAGCTATCCTCTGTTTGACTGATGTGAGTGCTGCTGCCCGGGTTCCCTCCTGAGCCTAACTCAGGATCTTTTTTTTTTGGACCCCACTGCTCAAGTGGGGCGAAGTCTGGCAATACCACCTAGACCCGCCTCCCGGCTGATAGGAGATGGACTCCTCTGGTCTAGCGTCTGATGATTTGTTCTCCTCAAGGGTCATGATTGCGGACTAACCCGGTGTTGCTATTGATTCTCCCTTATCCTCTGTCATTGTTGCTTTCCCTATCCTGCGCCTAATCTCATCCTGCGCATCCTCAGCCAGCACTGATAACTGCTCCTGAAATAAGACCTCTAGATCACTGAGCATGTTATCCACTTGGGCCACTATGACATCTCCCTCCTCTTCGTCAGAAGGGGAATCCACAAAGTAAGCGCTGGTGGTCTTCAATGGTACTCCAGATGCAAATTTTGGTTGTACTGGCTGTAACTCTCTCATTGTTGTCTGCTGCTCTGATGCGGTTGTCTTTGATTCTGTCCCTGATGCACCCCATGCTGCTACTAAATTAACCAACAGATCCTCCACTGACTCTGGAGGTGGCAGTGCTAACATGGCTATCTCCGAGGACCCAGGTGATGCTGAACCCATTCCAGAATCCCTAACTTCCTCTTCCGAATAACAGTCCTCCACGCACACCCATTCTGGTATACTGACCGGCTTAGATTCTGCAAACATGAAAGTCTGATTGGGATCCAGCAATCCCGCACTGACAAAATTGCTTAAATCTCGAGAAATGATGAACTTTCGAAACTTACGACGCCTTGCGCATCCGTCTTGCAGCTTGCACTTGTATCCCAATCCTTCAAACTCGCGTCTTCTTTCCGCAGTGATTGGTTCCACGATTCCCTAGCCATTCCGCCCGAGAGGTGCTCCTTTCTCATACCCCCATCTTTGGCATAGATTCTTGACCATCAAAAAGGGATTGCCAAAAGTGGCCAAATGACTGGAACACTCGAGAATAGGAATGAAATTGACTGGTTCAAAACGGTCAACACGGTAGAGTACATCAGAGGGCCTAGAATCAAAGTGTACAGTATGGGAAGAGACTGAAGAAACAGCCTCAACCTTCTTCTTTTCGAGGTTTTCCGCCATTACAACGACGATGTCATTGTTCCAGCGGAATTTTATCATGCGATGGAGGGTTGAGGGGATGACCTGATTCTTGTGGAGCCAAGGGCACCCAAGCAGAAGATTAAAGGATGGTTCGAGGTCAACAACGTAAAACTCAACCTCGAAACAGGCAGGGCCAATGATCAAAGGAATAACTAGAATCCCTAAAGCATCATGGTGCGTGTTATCAAAGGCCGTCATTCCCATTATAGCCAGAGTAATGTCCTCTGATTTGAAGCTCACCTGACTTGCAGTCCGCAAGGGGCAGACGTTCAAACCGGCACCATTATCAACCAGTGTAAGTGGAATGCGGAAACTCTGGTACTGCACCGCAATGAATAGGGGCTGATTATGATTGGTCCCCGCTGGAGGAAGCTCAGAGCTGGAGAAGGAAATGACCTCACGTGCAGCTATCATTGCCACCATGTTTTCCAAGGCTGAGGGTTGTATTGTTGAGGAAACATGGGTAGCTTGGAAGACTCGGAGAAATGCTTCTCTATGTTTAGCCGAGGTGTGAATAAGGTCCCAAATGGAAATGCCTGCCTTAATTTTCTTCAGCTGGGTGGTAATGTCGGCTACTGGTGGATCGGTTCTGGTGATAGGATTAGCTCTGGTGGTGGTCACTTCAGGATTTGGACCAAGGATGCTGGCTCTAACTTGGGTAGATGAGGCCACAAGCTAACTAGTCTTGTTTACTGGAGTTGGGGCCTTGTATACCCTTCCCGACCGCGTTACCTCTGTGCACATTTCGGTGGTGTAACTGTAGGGCATGCAGTGGGTGTCCTGCGTTAGGTTGATAAACACAGGAGCACGGGCTCTTAACTCTATAGGGATTGGTGCTGACAAAGTGGGTTCTGGCATTTGGTGGGCGGGGTTTTGCCTGGGCCTAGCTAACAAACAGACTGTTGGTGGGGCAGATTGCATGGTGGGTCTGGCAGCTGCACGCCTTGGTCGAGCAGTCAACCGAATCATGTTCACAGAAGAATTGACAGTATCAAGAAGAGACTGACTCAGTTGATAAGAAGCAGGCTCAGAGACGTCATCGATGAGGCGAGACGGATCAAAAGGCTCGACCTCATTCGAAGACAGGAAATGGACTCCCGAAGTCCCTGGTGCATGCTCAGGCAGGGGTTGGCTGACTATGTTGCCTAATGTGGATGCAGATGCGTGCGGTGTCCATGCAGCGGGCCTAGTCTCTGCCTCCTGTGTGTTGAGGATGATGACCTTTTGGTCAATTTAGTCCTGAATAGTTCCCCGAAGTGTAAAGCAATTATCAGTAGAGTGCCCGGCGACTCTATGGTACTTGCAATATAAGTCCGCTTTAAACCACCGCGGAAGTGGGTTTGGCGGAGGGTGGACCTCCGGAAGCTTCAGTAACGACACAACCTTGGGAAATATGATGCTCAGCGGTTCGACAAAAGGAGTGTAGTCCCTTTTTGGTCGTGGGAACCGTCTTGATCCCGGGTTGTGCCCTTGCCTTGCCGGTGTTGCCTAGTAGACCGGTTCATCGGTGGTTGTGATCTGTGTGGTGCGTGAAGCCCTAGGTGTAGGTGCATAACTGACCTGATTACGAGCTGACGGGTTCACCACATTAACTGGCATAGCAGGAGCTTCTACATACGCCACAGCATTCCTAGCTGACTACTTCTTCCGGCCAAATCCAGTGTTAGGTCCATTGTGGCCATTGTTAGTGTTACTGGATTGGCCAGAAGCCATCGTCTGCTTGGCAAATGTTGCAAGTGCAGGGAAGCTTCCGCTATTGAGTGAACCTTCTACGTGGGTGCTAGCTTTAATCAGGGTAGAGAAAGTGGTGACGGGTTGAATGCTCAAGAGGGCCCTAGTGGCTAGCTGCACTCCTCGAATAATGATTTCGATAGACTCCTCGTCAGAGGGTCTATCGCGCACTTGAGAAGCAAGGTCTCGCCAGCGCTCGACGTACTCCCCAAATGGTTAATGGGGCTTCTGCCTGGTTGCGACTAGGTCCTCGCGCTTTGGGACCATGTCGAGATTAAAAGAATACTGCTCTAGAAAAGCTTGACTCAGATCGTTCCAAGTCCTGATGGTGGTGTGACCATGTGTAGACACCCCGATTTTGAGGTAACCCGGAGATGAGTATTCTTATGTTGCTTTGGATGTGATCAACCCTTAAACCATACCCGGAGCCTGTAGCAAGCCAGAACCCAATTAACAAATTTTGTGAGCTGGCTGGGCGCACCAAGGTGGCGCACCTAGCTAGCGCCCAGCCGTTTCCAGACCGCGACTGTTGACCTTCCATCTTCCGGCTGTTAGCTTTGCAAACGAATGTGCTCGAGAATATT
>JAMKQA010006841.1:0-12663 GCA_024699735.1 Posidonia australis
TGACGCCCCATCGGTGACCCGAACAACTAGGTCCAATGACCCAAGCTCAGCCTACACCGTCGGTGACCTGAACAACTAGGCTCAAAAACCTAGGCTCAGCCTACACCGTCACGAGCTCGGTGACCCGAACAACTAGGTACAATGACCTAGGCTTAGCCTACACCGTCGGTGACCCGAACAACTAGGTATAAAAACCCAAGCTCAGCCTACTCCGTCTCAAGCTCGGCAACAACATTATTAGTGTTCCATTTCAAAACTCTTTAAACTTTCTTTTCAAACCATTTTCCATTTCATTCTTTTCGTTGCAGGATTCTATTTCCTTGCAACACCTGACCCTCCACTAAGGGTCCCAACTCAAGCCATGAAAACCATGCTTAAAATCATAAATTGGGTCTTATACCCAAAACCACACAAAAATCATCCTTTCATTCATTTATGGGATTAAAACCCAAAATCACCGCCAAATCAATTTATTTGGGTTTCACATTCCTCCAAGTCTTTACATGGGAAAAACATCATTAACATATACTCAACATGGCATTAAAACCATTTATCCTTCATTTAAAACAATATTTAAGCATACCAGGTTTAAGGCAAAAACGGTAGACCGAATCTCCAGTTCGGCATACTGAAATTCCCTGTTTTGGTATATCGAACATTTTCGGTATATCGAAACCCCCTGTTTTGGTCGACCGGAGGATTTCGGTCTACCGAAACCTAGGATCTGGCTTAATCTGCTTGGATTTCGGCATACCGAAAAAATTCGGCATACCAAATTCCTCGCAAACAGGCACACCCCTGTTTTGGGCCGCAGAATTCACCCCAAGTGGGAGTCCCGATCGGACCCCCCAAACATATATCATAAATCATCAATAAATCATGGAGTGTAGTCCCTTGAGTCTACTTCAAAACCCCTCAAACCATTCATGATTCTATCCACCACACAGTTCATACGAAAATCATAAGGGGAAAGGGCTCAAGAACGGCTATTGTAGCCTTCAACCCTAAAATTTCATTTCCCCCACAAAAACTAATCCTAACCGCATGATGTCTATATTCTCATGTTATATAACACATTACCATTCATTCCATGATTTTTCCACAATTTTCATGCATTTTACATCATTATCTTCCAAGGAATCAATAACGAGAGAAGGGAGGGATCACGTACCTCTCCGGTGGCCTACGCGACTCTGGTGAGTTCACCGCACCCCGACATCGCCTCGGAGAAACTCCGGTGAACCTCGGCCCCCGATGGAAGCACCCACACACTGACCCTCCACCTCCCAGCTCGCGCGCCCCTGCTCTCTCTCTCCTCTTCCATTCCTTTCTCGCCACACTCTCCCTCTGCCCACTCCTGCCTCTCTCTCTTTAACTCTACCACCACTCGCTTGGCGTCGGCCATCCATCCCGTCGGAAGGGACGGGGAGGCACGGGTCTCCGTCGCTGGTGGCACGGGTGTGGAAGAAGAGGAAGAAGAAGACGAAGAAAGGGTGGAAGGGCATGGCTCGTGAGAGAAAGAAAAAGGGAAGGAGAAAAAGGAGAGAAAATGAGAAAAAAATAGACACGCAAATCGAGGCGACTGTGCATCCTTAAACCGGACTCTACATTAGTCCCAAATCACAACTAGGTGTACAGAAAGCCAACCACAATCTCACACATCCAAGAAACAACAAATTATTCATTAATAAACCATTTAAGCAAGATTACAATTAATTACATGGTTTACAAATAGAAATGGATAATCATGCCCAGATGTCACAAATTCTTTCCCTAGATTCTTCTTCTTCTTCACCTCCCGTTTGTCAACCACCTTAATGGAAAAAAAACCAGAGGATTGTTGGTGGTGGGGGTGGTGTTTTGGCAGTGGAGGCAGTAAAGGTAGACAATGTCAATGTCTCTACGGTCGATGTAGTGGATGAGGTGGATGTTAGAGGGACCAAGAGGGCTAGTGGAGGGGTTTCGATTAATGACCATGACAGATCAAAGGAGGAGAAGTGGAGTTTGGTTGACAAGCAGAGAGAAAGGTGGGGTTTTAATTAAGGTGATGGTTGGTGGTGGGGCATTAGTTAGGAAACAGGAGAGGGAGCTGCAATGATCATAGCTATTGTTGAGCGACCAGCCCTGGCTCAAGTACAATCTGGGCAAAGATCCAAGTGGCTGAGACAGAAATTGTGGCGTGGAGGTTGAAGTTTAGTCTGGATTGGCATAGGTTAAGGCAATTGGTATTTTTGTGCAAGTCAAGATGGTGAGGCGACTGAGGGAGTTGAAAATTCAAGTGAATAGTAAAAAAGGTATGTAAGCAAATAGAAATTTTTCAGGACATCCAAAAAAAAGTAAAATAGGCGTTAACCATGCACTTAATGGACCAAACTAATATTAAATCACAGCTATTATCTTCATGGACATTGCAGACAAGTTTTTGAATTTGTAAGGTCACATAAGTAAATAGATTCTTTCCCAAGACATTTTGGCAAATAAGCTACTTTCAAAGGGCATGCAAGCAAAAACCCATTAACAACTTAGGATGAAATCTTAAATAAATAATTTTGTCTCCCTCACCTGATGTTATAGATGAGACGAAGAGTCTCCTATTCATAGAACAATATATCATTTTAAATGTATGATATTTACTTATGCACCTTTCGAAATATTACATTTAAGCTATGTTTGTTTGGTTGTCATTAAGGAGGGTAATGTAATCCAATTATATTCCCCCTTTGATTATGGTATTTTGTTCATCAAATTACGCATCGTAATTGGATTACTTCCGTAATCCAATTAACTCATTTGAGTTTAACCAAATTACTTAAAAATAATAGTAATCTAATTATGATGTTCTTTGTAATTATCAAAACCAACAACAATGATGTACATCGATATTTTTGCCACCACTAGACTCGTTCCACTGATATCAAAATTGATCTGATTACCATGCCGTCACATAAACAACCACTAAGACAAGTCCAACCATCGTCGATATTACTTCGTCGATCATCGGAGCAACTCTAGTCAATGTTGGAATCACTTTGATGATCACTAAAGCAACTCCAATTACTATTAGAATCACTCTCGTGATCACCAGAACAACTTCGAACACCATTAAGATTTAGTTTGGTGATCACTAGAGCAACTACGATTATTGTCAGAATCACTTTGGTGATTACCAAAGCAACTCCAACTATCGTAAGATAAACTTTGACCATCGTCAGAATCACTGTGGCAATCATCGGAGCAACTCTTACCTTTGCTAGAATAACTCTAGTGACTATCAATGAATCTCCAACCAATGTCAGAATCACTCCATCAATCTCTAGAGTTGCTTTGGTCATCAACATAATGAATTCGAAGATCTTTGGAGTTGTTTCGACCATGGTCTATGTAATTCTGACGATTACCGTTAGAATCAATTTTACAACATCTAATTAATTACAAATTTTAATCATCCAAATATTGTAATTGACTCTCATATCATTTATTTACAATATAATTTAATTCCATATGATCAAATTCTTTGTAATTTGGTTACATTAAATTGCTATTTGTATACCCTTAAAAAGCTCATATCATTGCTTACATGTCCTGGGAAAACTTACATATTATTGCTTGCCTATCTAGCTACACTATCATGCAAGTAAACACTTAGCTTTTGAGGAGCTGTATAAATACATATGATATCTCAGAAGATACGTACCAATGTTTCAGTTTCGTATTCTCTACAAATGTACGTATTACATATGCATTGTAGCAGCAATGGACTAAAGAGCGCTGCCATTTCATTTCGGCAATTAACGGTGACCAATTATCCATCCATACACCTCCTCAAGCCTGGCTGCGTTGAAAGCACAAGCCCCAAGTTGCTAATTATCATATGAAATGGAAAGATCTTGTTAAGGTCAGATACCTTGATAAGGTTTGGCCTAGTGCGTTATTGAATTCTTCAGTTAGTAATAGTTCTCCCCTTTGGTAAAGCATAAAACAATATTTTGTTATACTTAACTGTTTTACTACTTTTCAAGTTCAGAATGGAAATAATACACTATTTTGGGAGAATAAGTGGTGGAACGGGGACATATTAAAATTACTACTTCCTGGATTGTTCTCCGTAGCAAGATTTAAAAAAGCATCTGTTAAAAAAATAGTTGCTCTATACAAGACTGACTTTAATAAATTATTTGATCTGTCTAAGATCTCTTTGAGTGATTTCGTAACACTACAATCTCAATTAGATCTGCTTGTTACTGTTCTACAATCTTTGGTTCTATTACCTGGTGGAGATACCTTGATTTGGTTGCCATCCAAAGACAATGCCTTCTCTATTATTTCTTGCTACAACATTATAAATGATGGAGGTATTTGTTTTCCTTTCTATTGTAGCATCTGGAAAAGTCGCGCACTATTAAAAGTTAAATTGTTTTCTTGATTAGCTCTTAATAACAAAATTTTGACTAAAAAAAACTTAGTCAAAAGAGGGTAGAATGGTCTTGAGTTGTGTGTTTTGTGTAATGCACATATAGAGAACAATACCCATCTATTCATAAATTGCTCATTCATCTAGCACATTTGGAGATTTTTCTTATTTTCTGATTTGTATCCAGGTTATTTTATTATTGCTAACTTATTCTATTCTATATCTCCACTTAGATTCAAGCTTAATAAGCAAGGTTAGGCTATTTTACTCCAAGCCATCCTATGGTTAATTTGGAAGGAAAGAAACAACAGAATTTTTAGAAATATTTGCAAATCACACATAGTTATTATTTCTAAAGTTATTTCTCTAATGCATTATTGGGTAGAAACTCTTGCAACAGGGCTCGAGAAAGAGGAACCTATCCAATCTACCTCTTCTATGACTAGCGCTTTGATGGCAGAGTAAGTCCCAAATATCCCTTCTTCTTCTAGGGATTCCTTTGAGGCTTTTCAGACACAAGATACGAATCCTGACATTAACAATTCAGGTGCAAAAGGAGATGAATATGATGGATAAGAGGACCTTCTTCCTCGAAGGCCGTCTTCTTTTGAGTTCACTATTGCAGACTTTATTTTATGGTCAAGTATGAATTGGGCACAGACATTGCCGTAGTCTTATTCCAAACTATTGGTTCCAAATTTTGTATATCTCTGAACATGATTAACTCTTGATGGCTTGTATAGCCAAAGTACTATTTATAATACAATCTACCATTTTCAAAAAAAAAAAAACAAAGACGTTGAACGTGAAATCTGAGTCATGGTTTAGTTTTTTTTTTTTTTTTTCAAACGAGTAATGATTTAGTGAATGAGTCAATCAATTGTTTGATGGATGACCCATGGCCCATGGGCGTCTAGTGAACCAAAAGTGCCAACTTTTGATGCATACAGTGAAAATCAATTTCAATACATACTATAAAGTGAATATTAAAGCACAAAGGCTTTTACTGTAAAGCAAAGTATGTACCTAGTTCACGTATAAGTAAGAAAATATTCTACTTCGGATGAAAATCGTGAATGGTGATGCAGTGGATTGTTTCCTGAAACTAGAAGACCTTCATTCCAACTCCTTTGAACTCTACTAACATATATCATGTAACAGTTTGTAATCACTTGGTCTAATAGTGATGTCTTTTTATAGTTGTATGAGAGATCAGAAGTTCATAGGTTCGTATCTCATGAACAATAAGAAAAGAAATTATAAAAAACTATTTTACTTGATGATGATCTATTTCCAAATATATATATATATATATCATATACGATACGGGTGGCAACGTCCAAGACTTCGAGTAAAACTTGGAAGTTAGATAACAATCAAGATGACAATTATGGTCTGAACTCAGTACGTAGTGTGGAAATTAAGTGGCTTCTTTTAATTTGATATAATGACACATGTCATATCGTGCCACGTGTTTTTAATACAGTTACATATAAAGATTTTTAATAGTAATAAAGATTTTTTTTTCATTTCATATAAAAATTCCATAGTACACCGCTTCACTAGTTAACAGGAGAAATCGACAATTAATAGGAAAATAAGCTCATACAAAAAAAAAAAAAAAAATTATGCAGCCCGCAATCAACTAGAAGTTTTTGTTTTGATCAAGGAGACAGAAAAGCCTGATGCAAAATTAAGCAGCAAGAGCTGCGAGCTTGGCATACTCCCTGTCCACTGCCTTCTTGAGTAAGCTGTCTTCCTCCAACACCATCTGCACCGGCAGGAACCCCAGCCCATTCGCCACTGCCAGCATCATCTTCTTGGTCTCCTCCTTGAACTCTTCGAGGTCTACGGCGCCGTCACCGTTGTGATCGAACTGGACGAAGAGGGAGTCGTAGACCTTGACAAGCTCATCGGAGGTCATCTTCACCTCGTCCACGCCAAAGTGAGTCTCCAGCACCCTCAGGCTCTTCAGCTCCTTGGCCATCTCCGAGTAGGAGAGGCGGCCGTGGTGGTTGGTGTCGAGGCAGGTGAAGCGGTCGTTGATCGATCCACTGAAGGCGTGCTCATCCTCGGTAAACTCGCGGATGGTGGCAGCGTCCAAGATCTCCACGCTCATTCTCGATTATCAGACTATCGTTTTTTTCTTTAGGGAATTGGAACAAGGTATTGTAAGAAGAACCGCAAGAGCTGTGGTTGTGAGTTGTGAGTTGTGAGGGAGGAAGGTGTGTCCCCATACGTTTAAATAGGGCGGGAGAGGACTGAGTACCGAGTCCAGGCCATACCTGCAGTGTTGATAGTTTTTGAACCAGCCAACAGCTTACAAGGTCGCCGTTCATGACCGACGCCTACAATGGTTTTTCTTGACATTCGCAATCAGTACTTTAGGTGCTACTGAACGACGAGAACTGAAAGGCGCGAGGGTGGTTTGCGAATTGCTGTACCAGGTCTTTTTTGTCTTGTTCTAATTGGTCCGGTCAATACCAAGAGCGCGTTTTTTTTTTTAAATCAATATATATATATATATATATATATATAATTCTCTGAAGGATTTTTTTTTTTTAGGTAGAAGTTCCTGTAGTAAAGTATTATATTTATATGAGTACTCTTAGATAACATCTATTTACTTATCTAACATCACGAAATCAAAGCATTATCCTTAATGTCTCTATAATTAACAGCCATAGCATAACATGAGATTGCTCTGTTAAGTCTATTTTACAGTATTATAATATCTTTACTTATATATCTTTACAAACTTCTTTTTACTTAAATATGCTTTCTTTATTTTGATTGAATTTACAACCCTCAATGGTCAACTGACATGTTCTTTTCTCCTCTTTCTTCTTCTTTTTCTTCTATCTCTTGAACCCTATCTTTGTTGATTGTATTTTCTTTTTCTTCTTCATTTCTTCTTATTCTTCTTTTTGTTTTAGGATTTTATTAAGGATAGGTCAGTAATTTTTTAACTATGGTTAAATGTTTAACATAGGTTAGGGAAAGAGAGGTAGTAATAAGGATAATAGAGTGTAACAATGTCCACCCTATTATCATTAATGATCAAAGAGCATGATCTTATTGAATTGTGAAAAATCCTATTATTCCTTTCTTTCCAAATCAACCAGAGAATGATTTGAAGTAACAATGTCCACTCAGAATAAGATAAATCAAATTTGAGATGTGGAGAAGACAAAAATAAATCAGAAACACAAAAATAACCAAGATAAAGATCTGAAACCAGAAAGAAATCCCAAATATCCCTTACAAATGTGCAATTCAAAAACAGATGATTATTGTTTTCACTATGTGCAGAACAAAATGTGCATAATGAAGTCCCAGACCAGCCTCTCTTAAGCAAATTCTCTTTTGTTAAATTCTTATTCTTAATAACTAACCATGAAAACAGCTTAATTTTTAAAGAGGTATAACTTTCCCAAAGGCATTTATAAAAAATATTTCAGAGGCCCCCATCATTAAATATTCTGTAAGCTGCCTTCACAGAAAAGGAACAATGATTAGGAGGTAACCAGTTGAAGTTATCATCACTGGTTCCCAAATTCAAGGACATCCAGGTAAAAACTACTTTTCTAAAGTAGCAAACAAAATAGGACGTAAAACATCTTTTACTATTCTATGTGTGGGGTTGACGTACCAAAATCAATGACTTTGCATATGAATAATATGAAAAAAACATTATATATCTATAATATTATCTCATAAAATTGAAAATACTTATTAGTAGTTATAATTACTTATTTTTAACTACAAATTTCACCATATATATGTTTAAATTAATATTCAAGTTTTTGATACCCATTAAATTTTTCAATACCTTTGTAGATACCAAAAATACACATTAATAATTTTATTTATATATACAAGAGAACCAGTGATCCACCGGAATGGACGGTGCATCTGGTGCCATCATTCCCGAGACCTTTTTGAAGGAGAAAAAACAAGAAGCATTGTATGATAAGAAAACCATTGCCGTGCACATCGGAAAGAACGTGGAATGTTGCAAATTTGTACGATCTCTGTATCTCGTTACAAGTTCCAGTGCGTTTCACATGAATATTTCCAGCATCATAATAAAATTTTCCAAGACTCATAGATCAGCTATACGTAGAAGACATTTAGAAATCTTCTCTGGACGGTAAAGAAGTTTTAGAAATTAAATCTCATAAATGCATATTACATATAGAATAATTGATGGAAAATTCTAAGGTATCAATAATATTATCACAAAAAGATACAACTACTTGTTGATAATTATAATTATTAATTTATAATTATAAATCTAACCATTTATATGCTTGAATGAACGATCAAGATTAAAATTTTACATTTCCCACTAAAAATCTTTGGTATCCATATAAAAGTTTACATTACCTATCAAAAAACTTTGGTACCTATATAGGTAATGTAGACATATCCGTACCTCTCATGAGAAAGAAAATAAGAGAAGAAAATATTTACACATTAAAGAATACATGTCAAGACACAAAAATCCAATGGCTCTCTAGATCAAAGTAGTACTAGCCACAGCAGTGAGGATCATATATAGCCAATGAAAATGCAAGATTTAGATCTAGGAATTGATTTATCCGTAGTATAAGTTGTGGTGAAAAGGAAGTTGCGGCACCCACATGATTGTAGGTGGGAGATCTACCATACAATAGCTCATACAGAGATTTATTCTGAATAACTAGTGAAGGAAGTCAATTTATATGCATAATAGTTGTAGAGAAAGTATCGTACCAGCATTCTTTGGATAAGGAAGATTGTTGAAGAAGACACCTCCCCGTACCTATAATATGTTGATGTTTGCGCTTGACGATTTTATTTTGTTCCGATGTATATGGACATATAATTCTATGAAAAATGCCTTTCTGTTGGAGATACATACGGAAATTATAGTTAACAAATTCACCCACCTCTGTCTGTCTATAAAAATTTTAAGGTGAAAATTTTAAAGTGGTCTCGCAAGGACATTGCAAGGAAATGTCGTCATGACACATCCTTGCAAATCTTAGAAATTGTAGTAATACTTTTTAGTAAGGACATATCCTTACGAATTGTTATCACCTAAAATTCTAGTACTGGGAGGAAGCTGTGGCAGCTAACGACATTGGAGAGGTTGAGAGGAGGAGGAAAAGAGGGCCAAAGGGGTGAAATTTCAGAGAAATAGAGAGGAAACTGCAGAGAGGGGGGAAATGACCATGCATGAAGGATTTCAAAGCAGTTTCACTAGGAAAGTCCTTGTGAGTTGTCCTGGTAATTTGTAGAATTTCTAGTAGTACTACTTATATTGTATTGAATATGTAGCTATCTTTTAGTATGAATAGGTTCTCTTCTTATACATACAAATATCAATGTTAAGAAATCATAAATTTATCATCAACTAAAGTCAAATGGGGAACGTTTCTAAAATTTCTATAATCTCATCTTCGATCATCACAAATGAAGTTGTTGTCTTCTCCATGTGCATATTTTGTTAAAAAATGATTAAATATTATTAAAATAGATAGTTAGATTTCATTATTATTTATATGTAATGATACCTTCATCCTTCCTTACTTTTAATAAGAATTGAGATTCCAAAGTTGGATCTATATCATATATATCATTAATATGAACTAAATTGTTCGTTGGTTCTTGAACGTGCTTTCTTCTTTGACGTTATAAAGACTTCCCTTTCCCACATCTTAGAGAAAATAATGCCTTACAATTTTTTCATGCCATTTTTCTAAGAAAATATGCATTTATTATCTTTCATAAAATATGTTAGCACCCAACAAATATGCATTTTTTTTGTGAAGTTAAGAAGGAAAAAAATTTAAAATTATGAAACTTACATGAATAGAAAACCAAAAAGGTATTTCTTTATTGGAATCAACAAAAAGAACATAGAATTTAAAAAAAAATGGTATAATGAGATTAAAATAAACTAGGTGCCACATAAATGGAAATAATTGATCAACATAATTAAATTAAAATTAAAATTAAAATAGTTGTTGGAATAAGTGGACCTCATGTAATGAAATAAACTCAAAAAAAATGAGTAAAAAAGAAAAGGAGAATTCTACTACCTTGTCGCTTTTAATCTATGTCTTCTCTTGCTCTCTCCTAAACAAAAAGCATATAGTTGATAGATCTTGCTTTGATCCAACATAAGGATTGCAAAAATTAAATCTAAGAAAAGGAAGATAATATGGAACACTTCAAGCATTATCATTGAATAAAACTTTTTTTCCTAGAAATAACAATACCTGTTTTTCCAAAAAAAAATTCATTTTCCAAGATGAATAAATATTAAGGCAATATAAATCTGGAATTGGACGACCTACCTAGTTATTTGCTTTACCATTTTTATCCATAACTATTTTATTTTTGTAGATAGACAATAAATAAGAGTTTACATACTACAATGACAAACATGACAAGTATGTGTATCTTAGGTAGATCGAAGTCTTAAATAATATTTTTACATGTACATCTTCAGAAACACTCATATTTACATATATATTCTCGAAACCTTCATGTATGCATATATATGCCTTGTAAATTAATGGTCTGCACTACAAATACTTATTTAGAATTTATATAAATTAGGTAACAAGTTAGAATCCTAAGTATCTAAGCTTTACGTATTAGAAATTCATGTAGAATTTTAATAAATATTCCAATAAAAAAACTCGTACGGAAGTTGCAATAAACAATTAAAAGTTCTCGCGAAAATGCTCTCTGTAAAATGGCGACTGGCCGTCGCAAACCCTATGGCCGCCGTTCAACCAAAAGCCTCCCTCACAACCTCCGCACGCGCGAGCTGCTCAGGAAAGCCATCGAGTTCGACTGGGCGGCGTTCAAAGCTAGTCTTGTGGAGGAAGAACCCTCTCCGATCTTGTTGCCTGCCAAGGCACACCGCCGTCTGGTAAAATCTAGACCCTCTTCTGTTCCGACGGCTTCTGATCAGGGGCGTCGGAAGAGGAAAGACCTCTCTTCCTCCTCAGATCTGGGATCTGAACCCAGTCATCTGAGAAAATCTCCCTCTCCTCTTCCCTACTCTCTTAGGGTTAGATCCACCTCGGACGACCTCCGATCATCCAGATCTGGCCTCTTGACGGTTAAATATGGCTCCATTACTTATCTGAGATTCTACTTTGGGCATGCTGTGAATATTATTGTGGATTGTTTATGCTTTAGTAAGTTTTTATCGCCGATCTGGTTGAACACGGTGGTTTCTTGTTCTTTGTGTTCGGTTTTTATTGCTGCTTATGGTTCGGTGATTTACGAGTATATTTCTTCTTTTATTGCTGGTATACCTATTTTTTCTACTACAGATGGTTTGCCTTTAGCACCTCAATCTGATTTGGGGGATATTTCTTGATCCCCTGGCGTTATCTGATCTCGATCCCCATCTTCTGTTAGTTTAGATCCCCTTTTTTTTCCCTCTGGTTCCGCAAATATTCTCCCGCCGATGGGTCGTCGGAGCAAGTCTCCTCGTCCCTGCAGTTGCGTGACCGACAAGTCAGGTTCCTCTGACTTGTCAGACTGCCCCGCTGTCTCGAGTACTGTGTGGGGGTATTCACGGTACCTTCCCCCTAACCTTAATGAGGTTATTAATCTAAATCAGCGTAACGCTGTGGGATTTAATTGTAATACTGAAATTAATCCTGATAATTACCCTGATTTAACTTTTCCCGCTGATTTGGTGGGGCCCCCTTTTACTTGGGCGTCAGACGACGTGCATGTCGTACCTGTTACATGCTCTCCTCCTGTCTCTTCTGGTTTTAATGACGAGGTGGACTCGCCGCCTGCGAGTGAAAACTTCTCATCTTCCCTAGAAAAAATTATTTCTTCGCCGCTTCTTTTGTCAGAAATCTCTGCGACAGAGATCTCCTCTGACCATATTTCTGTTGAGGTTGGAAAATTTTGCAGAGGCTCGCGCTTTGCTGTTTTACATTCTTCTTCCTCTTCAGAGAACTCATTTGGAAGTTCTATAGCCTCTAAGCTTGTTTCCCCAGAGTGGACGTTGGTGGAGAAGAAGAGAAAAGCCTCCTCCCCTCTGGTACGCTTCTGCCGTGAAAACGGCCGCTGTTTTAAGTGTAGACTGCATGGTCATTTTAAGAATAATTGTAGATTCTACGGTTCTTATTATAGATGTAAAGCTTCTACTCATTCTGTGGCGATTTGCAATTTCTTTCAGGATCACAGACTTCATCCCCCTCCCATGGCTGGTTTTTCCCCACAAA
>JAMKQA010006842.1:0-10872 GCA_024699735.1 Posidonia australis
GGATCACAAAGGCAAGGAGCAACGCCTCAATCCTATCCGCCTTGATAGGACCCGATCCCATCCGCCTGGACTGCATCACAAAGGCAAGGAGCACGCCTCAATCCTATCCGCCTGGATAGGACCCGATCCCATCCGACTGGATTGGATCACAAAGGCAAGGAGCATGCCTCAATCCTATCCGCTTGGATAGGACCCGATCCCATCAGCCTGGATTGGATCACAAGGGCAAGGAGCAATGCCTCAATCTTATCCGCCTGGATAGGACCCGATCCCATCTGCCTGGATTGGATAACAAAGGCAAGGAGCAATGCCTCAATCCTATCCGCTTGGATAGGACCCGTTCCCATCCGCCAGGATTGGATCACAAAGGCAAGGAGCACGCCTCAATCCAATCCGACTGGATCGGACCCGATCCCATCCTCCCGGATTGGATCACAAAGGCAAGGAGCATGCCTCAATCCTATCCGCCTAGATAGGACCCGATCCCATCCGCCTGGATTGGATCACAAAGGCAAGGTGCACGCCTCAATCCTATCCACCAGGATAGGAACTGATCCCATCCACCTGCATTGGATCACAAAGGCAAGGAGCAACGCATCAATCCTATCCGCCTTGATAGGACCCGATCCCATCCGCCTGGATTGCATCACAAAGGCAAGGAGCACGCCTCAATCCTATCTGCCTGGATTGGACCAGATCCCATCCACCGGGATTCGATCACAAAGGCAAGGAGCATGCCTCAATCCTATCCGCTTAGATAGGACCCAATACCATCCTCCTGGATTGGATCACAAAGGCAAGGAGCAATGCCTCAATCCTATCTGCCTGGATAGCACCCGATCCCATATGCCTGGATTGGATTACAAAGGCAAGGAGCAATGCCTCAATCCTATCCGCCAGGATTGGATCACAAAGGCAAGGAGCACGCCTCAATCCTATCCAACTAGATAGGAAATGATCCCATCCGCCCGGATTGGATCACAAAGGCAAGGAGCATGCCTCAATCCTATCTGCCAGGATAGGATACGATCACATTCGCCTGGATTGGATCACAAAGACAAGGAGCACGCCTCAATCCAATCCACCTGGATTGGAACCGATCCCATCCGCCCAGATTGGATCACAAAGGCGAGGAGCACGCCTCAATCCTATCCGCCAGGATAGGACCCGCTCCCATCCGCCAGGAATGGATCACATAGGCAAGGAGCACGCCATAATCCAATCCGCCTGGATAGGACCCGATGCCATCCACGCGGGTTGGATCACAAAAGCATGGAGCACACCTCAATCCTATCCGCCTGAATAGGACCCGATCCCATCCGCCTGAAATGGATCACAAAGGCAAGGAGCACGCCTCAATCCTATCCCCCTGGATAGAACCCGATCCCATCAGCCCCGATTGGATCACAAAGGCAAGGAGCACGCCTCAATCCTATCCGTTAGGATAGGACCCGATCCCATCCACCAGGATTGGATCACAAAGGCTTGGAGCATGCCTCAATCCTATCCGCCTGGATAGGACCCGATCCCATCCACCTGGATTGGATCACAAAGGCAAGGAGCATGCTTCAATCCTATCCGCCTGGATAGGACCCGATCCAATCCGCCTGGATAGGATCACAAAGGCAAGGAGCATTCCTCAATCCTATCCGCCTGGATAGGACCCGATCGCATCCGCCTAGATTGGATCACAAAGGCAAGGAGCACGCCTCAATCCAATCCGCTTGGATAGGACCACATCCCATCCGCCTGGATTGGATCACAAAAGTATGGAGCATGCCTCGATCCTATCCGCCTGAATAGGACCCGATCCCATCCGCTTGGATTGGATCACAAAGGCAAGGAGCACACCTCAATCCGATCCGCCTGGATAGGACCCGATCCCATCCGCCTGGATGGGATCAGAAAGGCAAGGAGCACGCCTCAATCCAATCCACCTGGATTGGACCCGATCCCATCCGCCTGGATTGGATCACAAAGGCAAGGAGCATGCCTCTATCCGATCCGCCTGGATAGGACCCAATCCTATCTGCCTGGACTGGATCACAAAGGCAAGGAGCACGCCTCAATCCTATCCACCAGGATAGGACCCATTCCCATCCGCCTTGATTGGATCACAAAGGCAAGGAGCATCGCCTCAATCCTATCCGCCTTGATAGGACCCGATCCCATCCGCCTGGACTGCATCACAAAGGCAAGGAGCACGCCTCAATCCTATCCGCCAGGATTGGATCACAAAGACAAGGAGCATGCCTCAATCCTATCCGCTTGGATAGGACCCGATCCCATCCGCCAGGATTGGATCACAAAGGCAAGGAGCATGCCTCAATCCAATCCGACTGGATTGGACCCGATCCCATCCGCCAGGATTGGATCACAAAGGCAAGGAGCATGCCTCAATCCTATCCGCCTAGATAGGACCCGATCCCATCCGCCTGGACTGGATCACAAAGGCAAGGTGCACGCCTCAATCCTATCCACCAGGATAGGAACTGATCCCATCCGCCTGCATTGGATCACAAAGGCTAGGAGCAACGCATCAATCCTATCCGCCTTGACAGCACCCGATTCCATCCGCCTGGATTGCATCACAAAGGCAAGGAGCACGCCTCAATCCTATCTGCCTGGATTGGACCCGATCCCATCCGCCGGGATTGGATCACAAAGGCAAGGAGCATGCCTCAATCCTATCCGCTTGGATAGGACCCGATCCCATCCTCCTGGATTGGATCACAAAGGCAAGGAGCAACGCCTCAATCTTATCTGCCATGATAGCACCCGATCCCATAGGCCTGGATTGGATTACAAAGGCAAGGAGCAATGCCTCAATCCTATCCGCCAGGATTGGATCACAAAGGCAAGGAGCATGACTCAATCCTATCCGACTAGATAGGACCCGATCCCATCCGCCCGGATTGGATCACAAAGGCAAGGAGCATGCCTCAATCCTATCTGCCTGGATAGGATACGATCCCATTCGCCTGGATTGGATCACAAAGGCAAGGAGCACGCCTCAATCCAATCCACCTCGATAGAACCCGATCCCAGCAGCCCAGATTGGATCACAAAGGCAAGGAGCATGCCTCAATCCTATACGTTAGGATAGGACCCGATCCCATCCACCTGGATTGGATCACAATGGCTTGGAGCATGCCTCAATCCTATCCGCCTGGATAGAAACCGATCCCATCCGCCTGGATTGGATCACAAAGGCAAGGAGCACGCCTCAATCCTATCCGCTAGGATAGGACCCGATCCCATCCGCTTGGATTGGATCACAAAGGCAAGGAGCACGCCTCAATCCTACCCGCCAGGATAGGACCCGATCCCATCTGCCTGGATTGGATCACAATGGCAAGGAGCATGCCTCAATCCAATCCGCCTGGATAGGACCCGATCCCATCTGCCTGGATTGGATCACAAAGGCAAGGAGCACGCCTAAATCTGATCCGCCTGGGTAGGACCCGATCCCATCCACCTAGATTAGATCACAAAGGCAAGGAGCACGCCACAATCCTATCCACCAGGATAGGTGTCGTTCCCATCCGCCTGGATTGGATCACAAAGGCAAGGAGCAACGCCTAAATCCTATTCGCCAAGATAGGACCCGATCCCATCCACCTGGATTGGATCACAAAGGCATGGAGAAATGCCTCAATCCAATCCGTCTGGATTGGACACAATCCCATCCGCCCGGATAGGATCACAAAGGCAAGGAGCAATGCCTCAATCCTATCCGCCAGGATAAGACCCGATCCCATCCGCCTAGATTGGATCACAAAGGCAAGGAGCACGCCTCAATCCTATCCGCCTGGATAGGACAAAATCCCATCCACCTGGATTGGATCTCTAAGGTAAGGAGCACGGCTCAATCTGATCCGCCTGGATAGGACCCGATCCCATCCGCTTGGTTTGGATCACAAAGGCAAGGAGCAACACTTCATTCCGATCCACCATGATAGGACCCTATCCCATCTGCCTGGATTGGATCACAAAGGCAAGGAGCAACGCCTCAATCCTATCCGCCTAGATAGGACCCGATCCCATCTGCTTGGATTGGATCACAAACGCAAGGGGAAATGCCTCAATCCTATCCGCCTGGATATGTCCCGATCCCATCCGCCTGGATTGGATCACAAAGGCAAGGAGCACGCCTCAATCCTATCCGCTTGGATAGGACCACATCCCATCCGCCTGTATTGGATCACAAAGGTAAGGAACATGCCTCGATCCTATCCGCCTGGATAGGACCCGATCCCATCCGCCTGGAATGGATCACAAAGGCAAGGAGAAACGCCTCAATCCTTTCCGCCGGGAAAGGACCCGATCCCATCCGCCTGGATTGGATCAGAAAGGCAAGGAGCACGCCTCAATCCTATCCGCCTGGATAGGACCCGATCCCATCTGCCTGGATTGGATCACAAAGGCAAGGAGCATGCTTCAATCCTATCCGCTTGGATAGGACCCGATCCCATCCGCCTAGATTGGATCACAAAGGCAAGGAGCAACGCCTCAATCCAATCCGCCTTGATAGGACCCGATCCCATCCGCCTGGATTGCATCACAAAGGCAAGGAGCACGCCTCAATCCCATCCGCCTGGATAGGACCCGATCCCATCGGCCTTGATTGGATCACAAAAGCTTGGAGCACACCTCAATCCTATCCGCCTGGATAGGACCCGATCCCATCCGCCTGAAATGGATCACAAAGGCAAGGACACGCCTTAATCCAATCCACCTGGATAGAACCCGATCCCATCAGCCCAGATTGGATCACAAAGGCAAGGAGCACGCCTCAATCCTATCCACTTGGATTGGACCCGATCCCATCGACCTGGATTGGATCACAAAGGCTTGGAGCATGCCTCAATCCTACCCGCCAGGATAGGGCCCGATCCCATCCGCCTGGATTGGATCACAAAGGCAAGGAGCACGCCTCAATCCTATCCGCCAGTATAGGACCCGATCCAATCCACTTAGATTGGATCACAAAGGCAAGGAGCACGCCTCAATCCTACCCGCCAGGATAGGACCCGATCCCATCCGCCTGGATTGGATCACAAAGGCATGGAGCATGCCTCGATCCTATCTGCCTGGATAGGACCCGATCCCATCCGCCTGGATTGGATCACAAAGGCAAGGAGCACGCCTCAATCCCATCCACTTGGATAGGACCCGATCCCATCTGCCTGGATTGGATCACAAAGGCAAGGAGCAACGCCTCGATCCTATTCGCCTAGATAGGACCCGATCCCATCCACCTGGATTGGATCACAAAGGCAAGGAGAAATGCTTCAATCCTAGCCGCCAGGATAGGACCCGATCCCATCCACTTGGATTGGATCACAAAGGCAAGGAGCACGCCTCAATCCTATCCGCATGGAGAGGACCGAATCCCATCCACCTGGATTGGATCACAAAGGCTAGGGGCACGCCTCAATCCTATCCGCCTAGTTAGGACCCGATCCCATCTGCTTGGATTGGATCACAAAGGCAAGGGGAAATGCCTCAATCATATCCGCCTAGATAGGACCCGATCCCATACGCCTGGATTGGATCACAAAGGCAAGGAGCACGCCACAATCCTATCCACCTGGATAGGACCCGATCCCATCCGCCTGGATGGGATGACAAAGGCAAGGAGCAAGCCTCAATCCTTTCCGCCTGGGTAGGACCCGATCCCATCCACCTGGATTGGATCACAAAGGCAAGGAGCACGCCTCAATCCTATCCACCAGGATATGTCTCGTTCCCATCCGCCTGGATTGGATCACAAAGGCAAGGAGCAACGCCTCAATCCAAACCGCCTTGGTAGGACCCGATCCCATCCGCCTGGATTGCATCACAAAGGCAAGGAGCACGCCTTAATCCTATCCGCTTGGATAGGACCCGATCCCATCCGCCCGGATTGGATCACAAAGACAAGGAGCACACCTCAATCCTATCCGCCTGGATAGGACCCGATCCCACCCGCCTGGAATGGATCACAAAGGCAAGGAGCACGCCTCAATCCTATCCCCAGGATAGGACACGATCCCATCAGCCTAGATTGGATCACAAAGGCAAGGAGCACGCCTCCATCCTATCCGCTTGGATAGGACCCGATCCCATCCACCTGGATTGGATCACAGAGGTTATGAGCATGCCTCAATCCTATCCGCCTGCATAGGACCCTATCCCATCCGCCTGGATTGGATCACAAAGGCAAGGAGCATGCCTCAATCCTACCCGCCAGGATAGGACCCGATCCAATCCGCCAGGATTGGATCACAAAGGCAAGGAGCATGCCTCAATCCTATCCACCTGGATAGGACCCGATTCCATCCGCCTGGATTGGATCACAAAGGTAAGGAGCACGCCTCAATCCAATCCGACTGGAAAGGACCCGATCCCATCCGCCCGGATTGGATCACAAAGGCAAGGAGCAGGCCTCAATCCTATCCACCAGGATAGGACCCTATCCCATCCACCAGGATTGCATCACAATGGCATGGAGCACGCCTCAATCCTATCCACCTGGATTGGAACCGATCCCATCCGCCCAGATTGGATCACAAAGGCGAGGAGCACGCCTCAATACTATCCGCCCGGATAGGGCCCACTCCCATCCGCCTGGATTAGATCACATAGGCAAGGAGCACGCCTTAATCCTATCCGCCTGGATAGGACCCGATCCCATCCGCCCGGATTGGATCACAAAGGCAAGGAGCACGCCTCAATCCTATCCGCCTGGATAGGACCCGATCCCATCCGCCTGGAATGGATCACAAAGGCAAGGAGGACGCCTCAATCCTATCCACCTGGATAGGACCCGATGCCATCAGCCCAGATTGGATCGCAAAGGGAAGGAGCACGCCTCAATCGTATCCGCTTGGATAGGACCCGATCCCATCCACCTGGACAGGATCACAATGGCAAGGAGCTTGCCTCAATCCAATCCGCCTGGATAGGACCCGATCCCATCCGCCTAGATTGGATCACAAAATCAAGGAGCACGACTCAATCCTATTCGCCTGGATGGAACCCTATCCCATCCGCCTGGATTGGATCACAAAGGCAAGGAGCACGCCTCAATCCTACGCACCAGGATAGGACCCGATCCCATCCGCCTGGATTGGATCACAAAGGCAAGGAGCAAGCCTCAATCCTATCCATCGGGATAGGGCCCGATCCCATCCACCCGGATTGGATCACAAAGGCAAGGAGCACGCCTCAATCCGATCCACCTGGATAGGACTCGATCCCATCTGCCTGGTATGGATCACAAAGGCAAGGTGCAACGCCTCAATCCTTTTCGCAGGGATAGGACCCGATCCCATCTGCCTGGATTGGATCACAAAAGCAAGGAGCACGCCTCAATCCTATCCGCCAGGATAAGACCCGATCCCATCCACCTGGATTGGATCACAAAGGCAAGGAGCATGCCTCAATCCTATCCACCTGGATAGGACCCGATCCCATCCGCCTGGATTGGATCACAAAGGCAAGGAGCAAGCCTCAATCCTATCCACCGGGATAGGGCCCGATCCCATCCGCCCGGATTGGATCACAAAGGCAAGGAGCACGCCTCAATCCGATCCACCGAGATAGGACCCGATCCCATCCGCCTGGTATGGATCACAAAGGCAAGGAGCAACGCCTCAATCCTTTTCGCCGGGATAGGACCCGATCCCATCAGCCTGGATTGGATCACAAAGGCAAGGAGCACGCCTCAATCCTATCCGCTAGGATAGGACCCGATCCCATCCACCTGGATTGGATCACAAAGGCAAGGAGCACGCCTCTATCATATCCACCAGGATAGGACCCGTTCCCATCCGCCTGGAATGCATCACAATGGCAAGTAGCAACGCCTCAATCCTATCTGCCTTGATAGGACCTGATCCCATCCGCCTTGATTGCATCACAACGGCAAGGAGCACGCCTCAATTCAATCCTCCTGGATAGGACCCGATCCCATCCGCCTGGATTGGATCACAAAGGCAAGGTGCATGCCTCAATCCTATCCGCTTGGATAGGACCCGATCCAATCCGCCTGGATTGGATCACAACGGCAAGGACCAATGCCTCAATCCGCCTGTATAGGACCCGATACCATCCGCCTGTATAGGACCCGATCCCATCTGCCTGGATAGGATAACAAAGGCAAGGAGCATGCCTCAAACCTATCCACATGGATTGGAACCGATCCCATCCGCCCAGATTGGATCACAAAGGCGAGGAGCACGCCTCAATCCTATCCGCCATGATTGGAGCTGCTCCCATCCGCCAGGATTGGATCACATAGGCAAGGAGCGCGCCTTAATCCTATCCGTCGGGATAGGACCCGATCCCATCCGCCCGGATTGGATCACAAAGGCAAGGAGCACGCCTCAATCCTATCCGCCTGGATAGGACCCGATCCCATCCGCCTGGAATGGATCAAAAAAGCTGGGAGCACGCCTCAATCCTATCCACCTGGATAGGACCCGATCCCATCAGCCCAGATTGGATCACAAAGGCAAGGAGCATGCCTCAATCCAATCCGGTTGGATAGGACCCGATCCCATCCACTTGGATTGGATCACAAAGGCTAGGAGCATGCCTCAATCCTATCCGCCTGGATAGGACACGATCCCATCCGCCTAGATTGGATCACAAACGCATGGAGCATGACTCAATCCTATCCGCCTGGATAGGACCCGTTCCCATCCGCCTGGATTGGATCACAAAGGCAAGGAGCACGCCTCAATCCGACCCGCCTGGAGAGGAACCGATCCCATCCGCCAGGATTGGATCACAAAATACAAGGAGCATGCCTCAATCCTATGCTCCAGGATAGGACCCGATCCCATCCGCCTGGATTGGATCACAAAGGCAAGGAGCACGCCTTAATCCGATCCGCCTGGGTAGGACCCGATCCCATCCGCGTGGTTTGGATCACAAAGGCAAGGAGCAACGACTCAATCCTTTCAGCCGGGATAGGACCCAATCCCATCCGCCTGGATTGGATCACAAAGGCAAGGTGCATGCCTTAATCCTATCCGCCTGGATAGGACCTGATCCCATCCTCCTGGATTGGATCACAAAGGCATGGAGCACGTGGAATCCTATCCACCAGGAATGGACCCGTTCCCATCCGCCTAGATTGGATCACGAAGGCAAGGAGCAACGCCTCAATCCTATCCACGAGGATAGGACCCGATCCCATCCTCCTGGATTGCATCACAAAGGCAAGGAGCACACCTTAATCCGCTGGGATAGGACCCGATCCCATCCGCATGGAATGGATCACAAAGGCAAGGAGCACGCCTCAATCCTATCCACCTGGATAGGACCCAATCCCATCAGCCCAGATTGGATCGCAAAGGCAAGGAGGACGCCTCAATCCTATCCGCTTGGATAGGACCCGATCCCATCCACCTTGATTGGACCACACTGGCATGGAGCTTGCCTCAATCCTATCCGCCAGGATAGGACCCGATCCCATCTGCCTAGATTGGATCACAAAATCAAGGAGCACGACTCAATCCTATCCGCCAGGATAGGACCCGATCCCATCCGCCTGGATTGGATCACAAAGGCAAGGAGCATGCCTCAATCCTATCCGCCTGGATATGGCCTGATCCCGTCCGCCCGGAATGGATCACAAAGGCAAGGAGCACGCCTCAATCCGATCCGCCTGGAAAGGACTGATCCCATCCGCCTTGTTTGGATCACAGAGGCAAGGAGCAACGCCTCAATCCTTTCCACCGGGATAGGACCCGATCCCATCCGCCGGGATTGGATCACAAAGGCAAGGAGCACGCCTCAATCCTATCCGCCTGGATAGGACCCGATCCCATCCGCTAGGATTGGATCACAAAGGCAAGGAGCAACGCCTCAATCCTATCCGCCTTGATAGTACCCGATCCCATATGCCTGGATTGCATCACAATGGCAAGGAGCACGACTCAATCCTAGCCGCCTGGATAGGACCCGATCCCATCCGTCAGGATTGGATCGCAAAGGCAAAGAGCATGCCTCAATCCTATCCGCTTGGATTGGACCCGATCCCATCCGCCAGGATTGGATCAATAAGGCATGGAGCAATGCCTCAATCCTATCCGCCTGTATAGGACCCGATCCCATCCGGCTGGATTGGATCAAAAAGGCAAGGATCATGCCTCAATCCTATCCGCCTGGATAGGACCCGATCCCATCTGCTTGGATTGGATCACAAATGCAAGGAGCACGCCTCAATCCTCTCCGACTGGAAAGGACCCGATCCCATCCGGCCGGATTGGATCACAAAGGCAAGGAGCTTGCCTCAATCCTACCCGCCAGGATTGGACCCGATCCCATCCGCCTGGATTGGATCACAAAGGCAAGGAGCATCCCTCAATCCAATCCGCCTGGATAGGACCCTATCCCATCCGCCTAGATTGGATCACAAACGCAAGGAGCATGACTCAATCCTATCCGCTGGGATAGGACCCGATCCCATCCTCCTTTATTGGATAACAAAGGCAAGGAGCACGCCTCAATCCTACCTGCGTGGGTAGGACCCGATCCCATCCGCCAGGATTGGATCACAAAGGCGAGGAGCATGCCTCAATCCTATCCGCCAGGATAGGACCCGATCCCAGCCGCCTGGATTGGATCACAAAGGCAAGGAGCACGCCTCAATCCGATCCGCCTGGATAGGACCCGATCCCATCCGCCTCGATTGGATCACAAAGGCAAGGAGCACGCCTCAATCCTACCCTCCTGGATAGGACCCGATCCCATCCGCCAGGATTGGATCACAAAGGCATGGAGCATGCCTCAATCCTATCCGCCTGGATAGGGCCCGATCCCATCCGCCCAGATTGGATCAAAAAGGCAAGGAGCACGCCTCAATCCGATCCGCCT
>JAMKQA010006843.1:0-11972 GCA_024699735.1 Posidonia australis
CGCAGCCTGCTCCACTGGCTATCCGCACCGCTATTTCAGCCCGCCACCATATCACAGCCAACCATCACCGAGCCGCCATCCTAGCCACCGCCACTGGCGCAGCCCGTCGGAGCCCATCCAGCCGTCGACTACCCAAGATCAAGAGGGAAACACAAGCACAAAGCAAGATCAAGAGAGGCGAGATTACCTCCGCCAGCGACCCTCGGTCCAGCCAATCCTGGAGAGTACGGTCCATGCCGCCGCCGCACCTAGCCACTGCACGTCCGTCGTGCGATGCCCCACGTCAAATCCCCACACCAGCTGAGAGCACCCCGTCGGCGCACCTCCTGTGCGTCGCTGCCGTAAGTGGATGAGAGGGGTGGAGAAATGGGGAGATGAAGAGAAGAGAAGGAGAGGAAGTGGCTTTCGTTTGGAGGAAGGAGAAGAGGCACGCGTGTTGAGGAAGGATTAAAATGAATGAATATGAAATGTGAGTAAGTATGTTGCTTTTGAAAGAGGAAAAGAGACAAAACAATGAAGAAGATCTATGCAGCATAAACTCAAATGCAATGCCAAGCAGCAGAGAGAAATGAAATATTTCTTGACAATTATGGCAGCAATTCAGTGGGACCGACGTGTGAAATAAGTCAAGGTTCGGAATGCAAAATGGCAGTGAAAATTGCATTTCAGCCCCTAGCATCTCACAGCTTGCACTTCAAGAGTAGAGTACACAGTGTCAAAGAAAAGCCAGCACATGGCCCACAAAATGCACCACATGGGGTAATTTGCAGAAAACCCCTTACGTTTCGTAAATTGCATATTAGTCCACAAAGGACGTGGGAAGTTTAATTTAAAGCAGACATTTCGTGATATACAGTAGAATCTCAAATGTCACAGCACAATGACAGTATAGCATTCAGAAGGCAGTTGTGATTGGTAATTTGCAGTAAAGCCCTCAAGTTGTGGATATTTGCAAATAAGTCTTCACCTTTTGCAAACAATATTGAAAATTCCAACAAAGAAGAGATTATACATGCATCTCGGCAAGAGTGCCAGTCTCTACACCGTAGCATCAGCAGTGAGCATATTGCAGTTCTACCCTTTGAGGAACCTTTGTTGTTTTCCTTCCTGGGGAATAATCCAAGGGTCATCGCTTTATTTTTTCTGGTTCTCCTTTCGAGCTAAGGAGACCCTTCTATCTCCCTTCTGGATTTTCGCAGGCGCGAAATCCAGCTTGTTGACTTTGACCAGGCAGTCAACGTCATTTGCCCTTTTGGATTTTCGCGGGCGCGGAATCCAGCTTGTTGACTTTGATTGGGTGGTCAACGTCATTTGCCCCTTTTGGATTTTCACGGGCGCGGAATCCAGCTTGTTGACTTTGACCGGGCGGTCAACGTCGTTTGCCCTTTTGGATTTTCGTGGGCGCGGAATCCAGCTTGTTGACTTTGACCGAGCGATCAACGTCATTTGCCCTTTTTGGATTTTCGCGGGTGCGGAATCCAGCTTGTTGACTTTGACCTGGTGGTCAACGTCATTTGCCCCTTTTGGATTTCCACAGGCACGGAATCCAGCTTGCTGACTTTGACCGGGCGGTCAAGGTCTTTCTGCCCTTTTGGATTTTCGCGAGCGCAGAATCCAACTTGCTGACTTTGACCGGGCGGTCAAGGTCTTTCTGCCCTTTTGGATTTTCACGGGCTCGGAATCCAGCTTGTTGACTTTGACTAGGCGGTCAACGTCATTTGCCCCTTTTGGATTTTCGTGGGCACGGAATCCAGCTTGTTGATCTTGACCGGGCGGTCAAGGTCATGTGCCTTTTTTGGATTTTCGCAGGCGCGAAATCCAACTTGCTGATCTTGACTGGGCGGTCAAGGTCCTTTGCCCCTTTTTGATTTTCACGGGCGCGAAATCCACCTTGCTGGCTTTGACCGGGCGGTCAAATGTTCTTTGTCTCTCCTGGACTTTCGCGGGCACGGAATCCAACTGGTTGACTTTGACCAGGCGGTCAAAGTCCTTGGTTTCTCGGATTTCCTTGGGTAGGAAATCCTGTGGCTTGACCTTTTGACCGGATGGTCAAGGTCCCTAGACCCTTTCTCGTAACAGGGATTCTTACCCATTTTTTTGGTTTATGACCTGCTTTTCCATTACATGATTTGCATGTTTTATATGGTTTTCCACGTCTTCCATTTTAATAAACTAGGTGGCGACTCATAAATTTGCATATTTATTTTTATTGTTTTGTCGTGACTTTGCCGATCCCTCGTGTATTTTGGCCCTTTGCGTCAAAATCATTTCGAGGCTGTCGCCGACATGGTTACAGTTTGCTTCATCCACAAGACTTGAGCACAACAACAACCGGTAGCAATACATTCAGCTTCTGTTGTTGAAAGTGCTACACTATTTTGCTTTTTACTAAACCAAGATACTAAGAAATGTCTTAAGAATTGACAAATCCCATTAGTGCTTTTCCTATCAGTCTTACAATCCGCATTACCATATCCTAGTAGATCTAGCTTAGTATTCCTAGGATAAAATAATCCATATCTAATTGATCCTTGTAAGTATCTGAGGATTCTTTTAACTGCTTTTAGGTGTGATTCCATTGGAGAAGCTTAAAATTTAGCACATAAATACACACTAAACATAATATCTGGTCTACTAGCTATCAAGTACAACAAGGATCCAATAATTCTCTTGTATAATTTTTGTTCTACCTTATGTGCATTCTTATCTTTCTCTAATCTAGTGGAAGTGCTTATGGGAGTTTTGGCTATTTTACAATTTTTCATTCTAAATTTCTTAAAAAGTTCATTAGTGTATTTTTCTTAGCGAATGAAGATTCCTTCTTGAGTTTGTTTTATTTGTAATCTAAGGAAAAAGGTTAATTTTCCCATCATGCTCATTTCAAACTCTTTTTGCATAGTGTTTGAAAAATCTTCACATAATGCGCCATTGGAGGATCCAAATATAATATCATCAACATATATTTGTACGATTAATATTTCATTATCTACATTTTTTATGAACAAAGTAGTATCAACCAATCCGATTGTGAACCTTTTTTCAATTAGAAATTTCCTTAATCTATCATACCATGCCCTAGGGACTTATTTTAATCCGTATAAAGCCTTATTCAACTTATAGACATGATCAGGAAATAATTCATTTTCAAAACCAGGAGATTGCTTGACTTATACTTCTTCCTCAATAATACTATTTAAGAATGCGCTTTTGACATCCATTTGAAACAACTTAAAGTTCATGAAGCTAGCATAGGCCAGGAGCATTCTGATAGATTCTAATCTTGTAATTGGGGCATAGGTTTCTTCATAATTTATCCCTTCTTCCTGATTGTTCCCTTGAATTACTAATCTAGCCTTATTTCTAACTACATTTCCTGATTCATTTAACTAATTTCTAAATATCCATTTAGTTCCTATTATTTGATGATTTTCTGGTTTTGGGATGAGTTCCCAAACATTATTTCTTTTAAAATGATTTAATTCTCCATACATGGCCATAGTCCAATACTCATCATCACAAGCTTCACCTATGCTTTTAGGCTCAATGGATGAAATAAAGGCATAAATGGCTAATCCATGATCTACGGTTGACCGTGTTAGGATTCCCTTGGAAACATCACTAAGGATGAGTTCCTTAGGATGCCCAGGTACATATTGCCAATCCTTAGCCAAAGATTTTGATACAACTTGATTTGACCTTGTTTGTTCAATACTTTGGAGTTCTTTTAAGTTGTTTTCTATGATTTCAAGCTCATCATTCGTCTCAAGGGGTATTGGTTTAATGTTGTTATCTTCTTCAAAATTTACATGTATAGATTCTTCCATTTTCGTTGTTCGTTTATTAAATATTCTATATGCCTTGCTTCTTAATGAATATCCAAGAAATATTCTCTCATCAGTCTTGGAGTCAAATTTGTCTAGGTTATCTTCGGTGTTTAATATGAAGCACTTGCAACCAAAAACTTTAAAATATAATATTTTATGAGTTTTGCAAAACCAAAGTTCAAAATGCGTTCTATTTAAAATTGGTTGGAGTAAAACTCGATTTAAAATATAACATGATGTATTTACAGCTTTGGCTCAAAAATGATTTAGTAGATCATTTTCACAAAGTATAGTTCTAGTCATTTCTTGAAGTGTTCAATTTTTCCTCTCAACAACTCCATTTTGTTAGGGAGTTCTTGGAGAAGAAAAATTGTATTCAAATCCATTTAACTCACAAAAATTTTCAAAATCTTCATTTTCAAATTTCCGTCTATGATCACCTCTAATCTTAACAATCTTTAATTCTTTTTCATTTTGAGCTTTTTTGCAAAATTTTTGAAATTCCAAAAAGACATTACTTTTATTAGTTAAAAATAAAACCCAAGTAAATCTCGAAAAATCATCTACAATGACAAAAATAAATCTTTTCCCACCAAGACTCAAGGTTTTACTAGGTCCAAACAAATCCATAAGAATTAATTGCAATGGTTTGGTAGTAGAAATTACGTCTTTTTGTTTTAGAAGATGATTTACTTGTTTCCCATATTGACAAGCATCACATAGTTTGTCCTTCTTGAAATCTATTTTTGGCAATCCATTTACATAGTCTCCTTTGAACAGTCTTGACAAATGACCCATATTTACATGACCAAGTCGTTTATGCCATAACCAGTGAGCATCATTTGAGGTAGCAAGGCAAGAAATGTTTTTGTGTGGTTTATAAGAGATTTTTATTTCATACACATTATTTTTCCTATTCCCAATATATATTGTTTATGTGATTTTGAATCAAATATAGTACATTCTTTTTAGTCAAATATCACTTTGTATCTGATGTCACATAATTGACTAATATTAATTAAGTTATGCTTGAGTCCATCTACTAACAAAATATTTTCAATAGAAAGATTGTCGGGATTACCTATATTTCCTATTCCCTCTATCCTTCCTTTTGCATTGTCACCAAATGTGACGGTCTCGTCTTCTTTTGAGTTTAGGGTGCAGAGGAGACTATGATCTCCAGTCATGTGTCGGGAGCAGTCACTGTTTAGGATCCATCATGAGATGCAAGTAAGGTTTTAGGAATCCACATCACATTTGTCTTCCTTTTAATTTCATTTGTCTTATTTTGATTTCTTTCAAACCATTTTGGACGTCTTTTTACAACAAATATATATTTTTCATTTGAGGTTGCTCTAATAAACCCATTTTCATATTATGTATCATTAAATTTTGAAAATCCAAGCCCATGTTTATTCAAGAAGTATCTTTGCCTTGAAAAAAGTCTATCTTCTTTCCCTTTTGTAAATTTAGTTACAGTGTTGAGTAGGTCATTACTTTTGATTTTTAAAGAGGTTGTCTTTTCCCAAATTCTTTATTTTATATTTCATTTCGTCAATGCTCATGTTTAATTTAATATTTTTATTTTCTAATTCTTCATTTTCAAGAATTATTCTTTTTCCTTCATTGATGAGTAATTCATTTTCATGAGTTAGATTATCAATGTTTTGATTCATGGTTTTGATTTTGTTTTTAGAGTTTTATATTTTTCATATAATTCATTAAAAGTATCCAATAGTTCTTCCATGTTGATATCATCCATATGGGGAGAGGAGCACATATCAACATCTTGTTCCATGAAGCACATATGAGCACTCTTATCACCGAAAGAGAATTCTTCATCTAAAGACGATGAGTCACTTTCATCTCAAGTGGCATGGAAGATTTTCTTTTCGGATCACTTGAAATTCTTTTTGTTCATTTTTATTTTTAGTAGGGGGCAATCTCTTTTGATATGTCTTAGCTTGTTGCATTTAAAGCACAATGGTTGTTCATCTTTTGGGTTATTTTTGTCTAGGTTTTTATTCCATTTCTTCGAGAATCTTCCACTTTTGATGAATTTCTTAAACTTTCTTGTGAGAAGAGCTATATCTTCATCCTCATCTCCAAAATCTTCTGAATCCGAGGCTACTTTTAATGCTATAGTCTTATTTTTAGGAATTTCTATTTCTTCCTTTTCTTTTTCTTTTTCTTTTTCTTTCAATTGGACTTCATAAGAAGTCAAGTTTCCAATTAAATTTTCTAGGGAGTAGATTGACAAATATTTTTCTTCCTCTATGGCTGTGATCTTCTTTTCCCAATCTGGGGTGAGAGACATAAGAACTTTTCTAACTAGTTCACTTTGAAAATAGTTCTTGTCAAGGGATTGTAATGTATTAGTTATTTCATTAAATCTAGTAAACATATCATTTATTGATTCATCTTGTTTCATTTTAAACAATTCATATTTATGCACCAACAAATTTATCTTTGTTTCTTTTACTTGGTTGGTTCCTTCATGTATTACTTCTAGAGTGTGCCAAGCCTCATGAGATGTGTTACAGTTTGATATTCTATTCAACTGTTCTTGATTTACAACACAAAATACAATGTTTAGTCCCTTAGCATCTAATTGAGCATTTCTTTTCTCTTCATCATTCCATTCCTTATAATTTTTTTGTGGATTGAGTAAACCCATTTATCACAACATCCCAGAGTTCATCATTTATTGATTTTAAAAAAATTATCATCCTACATTTCCAGTAGTTATAGTTTAGTCCATTAAAGAATGGAGGTCTATTAATGTTTTGTCACTCTAATATGTTAATGTTAGAAGAAGTCATCAATCTAGAAGATGTTTAAATCTTAGGTTTTAGACAACCCTGCTCTGATACCAATTGTTAGGATCTTAGGCTTTATTAGAGGGGGTGAATAATGAATTAAAGAGAATTTTTATTCTCCTTCAATTTATCAAACAATATACTCAATAATTAGGATATAGAGTCAAAATTGAATAATCAAATTAAAACATGCACAGAAAGGGATCAGAGATGCTGAAAAAGTACACACAGTATTTTATAGTGGTTCGGCCAAACCTCGGCCTAATTCACTCTCCAAGATTCCCTCGAGAGTTCCCCTTAACTATATCAAAACAAAACAACTTACTTGTTGGTCGATTTCCTCGCCAACCCCCAAATCATGGAATCTCCTCACGTCTAGAGGAGACAGAGCTTCCTTGTACACAACACTTTTAATATTTCTCACAAGAACCAATGTATGTTAAAACAGAATGAGGACCAATGAGCTTGTGAAAAACAGAGATCACAGAGAGTTTAAGGGCTTAAGTGTGCTTGATAATCATTAAGGGTTGATTAAGCGTTCTATTTATAGGATTAAAGCCTAGCAAACATGTGTCTAACGGCTAGTTCAACGTTCTTGTAACAGCTAGTTGATCAAAATGTCGATTTACCTATCAATATAGCTTTTACGACCAAATCGCTATACCGAAAACCTTTCGGTATGTCGAAAAGTCCAGATTTGGTATTCCAAAAATATTCGAAGTGTCGAATGACTTCTGCTTTTGTCGAATGAGATTGATCTTCGGTACACTATTCTTTTCCATAGTGTATCGAAATCTCCTGATTTGGTATTCCAAAAATCCTCGGAGTGCCGAATGAGTTCTGCTTCCAATCAGCCCATGTCTTGAACTTCGATGTGCCATTGATGTGGTGAAATCTTCCAATTCGGTATTCCGAAAATTGTTGGAATGTTGAATGCCGTCGGCTTTACATTTTGCACTTTTGCTTCACTTGATACACAAATTTACAAGAATTACACTTTTTGCACTCGATACAACACATATTACAAGTATTACACTTTTTGCACTTGATACAACACATATTACAAGTATTACACTCTTTGTACTATTTCTCTCTTCTCATCCTTATGATTATTTACAACAATTCATACAACATTTCTTCAACCAAATAAAATACAAATTAAATTGTTATCATCAAAATATATAACTTTATTTTTCAACACATTCCAATCCGAGTAAGCTTTCAAACGAGAAGCCATAACTATTTCATTTTTATTACCTTTTTTATTTTTTGATCGACGATAGGGTAATTTCTCCACGACCAACCCTTAGTTTCTGTCCCGTTGAAAATGTCTCTACATGGTTGACATGGTCTCGACACTGGCTATGACACATAGCTCCGAAATTGTCTTGACCCTTCCATGCCTGAGCCTTCAATATGACAGCATTTTTAATCGAACCACTCGACTATGCGACAACGTCTCGAAACCAAGTCTGTTCACCCCTCTCCACCACCTAGCTCTGTGACAATCTCTTAAAACTAGGTAAGTCCCACCTTTTTGGTTGTGTGACAACGTCTCAAAACCAAAAGGTACTTTCTTTTTTTCCCTTTGTGGCAAACTGCTTGTGAACAAACTCCCTAGTTCAGGAAATGCTCAATGGTAGATATCATTTTTATCTTGGAATCAATTTTGTTTCAAGATCAACTCCTAGGAGGGGCATCTATAGATATCTCATTTTCGCATTTCCCAAAGTCAATTAAAGATAAGAAACCTTGAAGCACCCCAGATCACATGATTAAGGATCTTTAACACATTTTCTAGATTTTCCATGACTTGTTTAAGAACAATCTTGATTTTACTTGATTCAACGTTGTTAGCTATAGCAGAACTAACATGCTCAAACTAGTGATAAGTTTGAGCCCCTTGAACATTTTCAGAGTAAAGTCACTAGCTGTGGCAGAGCTAATGCTCCTGCCTTACTGAAATTGGTGACAGATTTGAGTATTTTGATCTTAAAAAACATGTTTTTATGATTTTATGGAATTTCTAAAGTTTTCTGGACTTTTAGCATATCTCTATGGATTAAAATAAAAAATAAGGGGTAAACTGTAAAAAACAAAAATGTTGCTACTTGTGGATGTGGTTTTGGGGGTTGATGGACAGTCATCATCGTGTCCACTCACGTTGATGACCCTTGTTGTATCGCTACTTGCTGATTTGCCTTTGCTAGTTGACAAGATGCCTTGCAGGAGATTTTGCGATGATATCATGGTGATGAGTTCTCGGTTCACTAGATCGACGACAGAATGTCGTCCAACGGTGTTCTCGTGTTATGTACTCTTCCTTCTCTTCAAAATAAACAACAAGAAATAAATCTAGATTAGTTTAAATGTAGTAAACAATATTAACATGAAATAAACAACACGAATAAAAAAAATCTAATACTAACCGGGGGTTTTCCCCGCATACATATGCCATGGGCTATATTATGTCATACAATGATTATGTAAAAGAAGAAATGAATAATTAGAAGAAAATACTCCCTTTACTCTCATGTGTTGTGGAGTAGATGAGGAAGTGAAGGCCTGATAGGGCTCTGGAGGTGTACTTCAACTTTGGAAAGTTTGAATGATCTTTAGGATCTAAGTCATCACGGGGGACTAAGACAGAGTAAGGACTATATCTCTCTTCCTCTCTCATAGTGCCTCTATTCCAAGGATTTTCATTGTGCTTCCTCTCAAACTCTTGACCTAGGGGGTCTATTTATAGAGTTTTGGGACACCAAATTTCATCAAGGACAAATGCAAGATCAAAGGCCAGAATCAAACTCATAAAATAAGGCAAAAACTCCTTTTAGATGTCATCGCAGATACGACTGGCGACAGAATCATCTCATCGCTGCCGGCATAGGCGACGAGGTGATGGATTCTGGATTTACTGCTCACGGTGAATCAACGCTTGAATGGCAAGGGTATCTGCCACGTCAGCTAGTCACCGCTTCTAATGGCGTCGAGCAACCAAAAAGGAAAAATTAAGAAAATTAAAATCCCAAAATATCTTCATGCAAATCTATTAACCAATAACGACCAAATCAATGATTTAAAATCATCTTCGTAATAGAAAGATTTTAAATAAATTTCAAATTTAATGTAAACTTAAAAAGATAAGTAAATCAAATTTGAAAATTTTAAATCTCTAAAATTACAAGAATATTTCTTAAAATCAAGGATATATTTGATTTAAAATAGATTGGCAATCATCTAGATATTTTGGATTTATCTTTATTTTTTTAGCATTATCTTGAATTAAATATAGTTATAACATTAAAAATGTGATAACTTATCACAAAAATCTCATTTTTGGTAAAAATAAAGATAAGTAATCTTAATTATCAAGTCATCTGAATTTCTATAATTTTCTGAAATTATTTGGCATTTATAATGATTTATATGATATGCATAGATATCTAAATGTTAGAAAATAATAGAAATCAAAATAATTATGAGAAAAAAACGTAATAATATTTATAAATGTCTCATATATCATATTAAGGCCTAGGATGACAAATTATATGAGAGAGATACCCAAGATGTTCGTCGCCTTGTGTTGCAGCAATGATACATCTCGTCGCTTATCTCAATAGCGACGAGGCATGCACCTACTACATAGGCAATATGTTGGTCGTTTACAGTTTACTCCCCCATCTTTTATCTTAGTTCACAGAGATCTATTAAAAATCCAGAAATACTTCAGAAATTCCATGAAATCATAAAAACATCTTTATTTAAGATCAAATTATTCAAATCTACCACTAATTTGAGTAAAGTGGAAGTGTTAGCTTTGCCACAGCTGATGACTCACACCAAAAATGTTCATGGGGCTCGAACCTACGACTTTCTCGAGCGAGTTAGCTCTACCATAGCTAACGACCTTGAAATAAGTAAAATCATAAATGTTTCTAAAGAAATCATAGAAGATCTGGAAAATATGTTATAGATCCCTAGCCAAGTGATCTCGAGTGCTTCAAAGGTTATTTAAAAAATATTATCACAAAATTTTCCATAATTATTATAATTTCTATGATTTTCGAGCACTTAAATATATATGCATATCATATAAATCTTTATAAATGTCAATTAATTCAGAAAATTCTAGATATAGGGATGACACAAAATTAAGGCCATTTATCTTTATTTTTATGGAATAAATCAAGATTTTATATTGGTTATTATATTTTTAATGTTTTAACCACATTTAATTCAAATAATATCTAAATATTAAGATATGATCTAAAATGATCCCCAGTGACTATTAATCAAGACTAAATTATAGATCCCTACATCTTAATTTCCGTGATTTTTGTTTTTTAAGAAGATATGATATAAATCAAATTTACTTAATTTGTAAGTATTGATTTGATTTTCAAAATATCTTCTAATTTATAGCAAATACGAAAATCATGAAGTTGGTGGATTTGGTCTTGATCTATTTCTAGATACATGGTAGATATTTCGAGATCTCAATTTTTAAAATTTTACCTTTTTAGTTGCTCGGTGCCTATTTTAACGCCAACTAGCTAATGTGGAAAATATTATTGCCTTATAGGTTTTGATTCGCTATGTCAAGCCAAATATAGAATCTTCAGCCTTGTCACCACTCCATGTGGCGACGCATAAATTCTATCGTTGGTCCTATGAGCGACGAGCACACATCTATATTTTTTGCTATTTTAAACAAATTTAATCCTGACCCTTGATCTCCCTACTCATCCTTGAAGAGATGTGGTGCCCCTAAACTCTATAAAAAGACCCCTAGGTCAAGAGTTTGAGGGGAGGTAATTTCAAAACCCTTGAAAGGGCATTAGAAACCCTAGGAAGCAACTTAGAAACCCTAGGTAGAGATTTTGAGAGAGAGAGACCTTGAGAAAGAGCCATAGCCCTCCATTATGCCCAACCTCTTTGTGAAAACCTAGGTCCACAAGAGATCTAGCCTTCCAAAGCTTAAACGTGCCTTTGGAGCTCCGTTCGTGTCTCTACTTCCTCCACACCACGCCACGAGCATGAGGATGAAGGGAGTATTGTTCCAATTCTTTTTTTTGTACATAATCATTGCATTCATTAATATAAGCCCATGACAGATGTATGCGGTGACAACTCCTTTGTTAGTATTAATTTTGTTTATTCATGCTATTGATTATTTTTCTGACATTATTTACCACACCTAGTGTAACCATGCCGGCGAGGAGATTCCGCAAATGAATGCGAAATCGGTCGGCAAAATCACGTCGAAAAAGCAAAATAAATGGAGTCGCCACCTAATCTATTATGGAAGACAAGGAAAACCATAACA
>JAMKQA010006845.1:0-10855 GCA_024699735.1 Posidonia australis
GGTGGTTCACCGTGGCACTGCAGTGTGGGTGTGGTGACATGGAATCCTCACCAGCTGCTTGTAGCCAGGTCGATCGCCTGTGGCCAGGGTGATGCGACTAGTTTTGGAATGGAAAGTGTGGATTTGTGTGTGTGGACTAGTTCCTAGCATGGAAATTGTGATGAGTTATGTTAATGATTTTAAATGATTTTTTGGACTAGGAAACTAGATGAAGTGATTTACTTCTCCTATGTTGAATGCAAAGGTTTAAGAACGAGCATGAGGTTTTGAAAGAAAAGAAAAGAAAGTTTGAAATGCCATTGTTTTCCAAGTTTTTCTATGCAAATATGTGGTTTTGGAAATGGTAGTTTTCTGGCAATGGTTTCCATGGGTTTTAGTGCTGTTTTTGGGGCACGTACTGGGTGGCATTCCTGTCACTCACGCGTGTTTTCCTTGTCCCCTTTGTTTCAGGTGCTCTGGTGTAGGAGCAATCTAGTCTGGTGCATCTTTTGGAGCCACGTTTGCCGCACACAGGTCTGGGTGATTAGTTTTATTTATTTATTTCTGTTATTCAGATTCTTTTAGCTACTCTTGGGTAGTTCTTATACTGTTGTGTAGCACTGGGGTGTTACAAGCCAAAAGCCACAAGTAGAGGCTTTCAATGGCCAAAACCACACATAGTGAGTCGGGAAGCCCAGCGCCAAGCAACCTAACTTTGGCCACAAGCAATCCACAAAGGAGCCACCATGGCGTTCTGCACTGCCACGGTGTGCCACCCTATGCAAGAGCCAACCACCGTCCCACAATTCTCCCACTTGGAGAATCCTCACAAAGCCAACCCCTCCTTGGGAAGGTTGTCCTGTCTCTCAGGACGCTACCAGCTACGAGGCACGTGTCCCACCCGCACTGGCCACCACAGGATATGCCTCCTCACAGTGTCCTCCATACAGGGTGCTTAGGAGGGAGTGCCATATCTCCACACCCGACGACACCCGAGCCGTAATGCTCACAGCGACAGCAGTAGTATCATACCTCCCTGTCATGCCACAAGACACTTCAATCCACAAACCACAATCCTAGTTTCGAGACAACAATCAAGGAGTCTCATACCTCCAAGACCCGATACCCCACAACCTCAGGTATCTTGACCCCCGACCTCAACCAAGGAGTCGTGCCCGACCACCCGAGAATGTCGTCACATTCTTTGGTCCCGAAGACACGGTCCCACATTGTCTCAGCCCACACACAAAAAACCATGAAAACATTTTCCAAAATAGGCCAACTATTTTCTTGAAATCCATTTTCATATCTTTGAACATTCTTCCAAAACCTCGGCAAAACGGCGCATCATGGGTCCCAAGAGACCACCACTGACGGCCCACAATCCCTCTCAATGTGAAAAAACAAACCAATCCAGAAAACCCTCGAAAATCAGATTTTTATAAACTTATTTGGGCTCTGATTCGGCATACCGAAAATAGATTCGGTATACCGAAAATCCCTGGTTCGGTAGACCGATCTGGAACGGTCGACCGAATCAGGTCAACGGTCAACACTCAAGACAAAATTGGTATACCGAAAATGGTTCGGTCGACCGAAATCTCTGGATTTAGACAACCATCCAAAATCGGACGACAGAATTTCGACCAATGGACCTAATTAGACAGAAAAACGGCATACCGAAATGGTTCGATATGCCGAATTCTGCGAAAAACAACAAAACGGCACAAACCCTACAGTCCAAAATCTCCCCAACTGAGACCTCTGATCGGACTCCCAAAACAAACACCAAAAATCTTACATAAAACATAACATGTAGACCCTCGAGTCTACTCCAAATCCACACAAACAAAACCAAAATCCATTCACCATGCATCAAGATATAAAATCACAAAGGCATAAGGGTCAAAATGACCCAAAACACACCAACGACCATAAATATCCATAAATGCCACAATAAATTCTCAAAATTTCTAAGACATTAAATTTAGCCTAGATTACATGCATCCTAGACATTTCCACCATTTTACATGATTTCCACACATTAAATAGGAGATACGTACCTGAAACGAACTCAGGCGATCTCCGGCCAACTCTAGCGAATTCTGGAGACCTCGCACGACCATGGCCACAACATGACCACGGGAGCACTCCACTCGAGCTCCACACACCACCACGAGCCACCCAAACGCCTCAGCTTCTCTCCCTCTCTCTCTCTCTCTCTCTCTACATCGACGCACGAAAGAAGGGAACAGAGGAGGTAGGAGAGGATGGGGGAAAGGAGAAGGGGGTGGAGAAGGAGGAGATGGAGGAGGGAAGGTGGGGAAGAAAAGATGTACGCCCACAAAGGAGGAGCAAAGAAGGAGAAGACGGCGATGAGCGGTAGGGGAATGCGGTGTGGCTTATAAAGCCTACACACGTAGTAGCTAGGAGCGAACTCACCTACACGTCTCAGCCACTGGCACACCGCACGAGCACACCGGCCATTCCGCCCAACCACTAGCCACAACAACCGGTCCACAGCACGGACCCCACACCTGGGCCCCACACGGACCCACTCCCGGGCCTCACATGCACAGTGCCAACCACACATAGGGACATGCAAATAGAAGCCAACCCACGAGGCCCAAGCCCAAATGCACAAAATCACACACCGACCTCGGAACGATAACACCCGTCTAGAAATAAAATTCATTAAAATGTAAATAATTACAAAATAAATTTTACGGGTGTTACAGAATACCTTTCAGAATTATTCCCAAGAGATCATCAGTAGGTCCGCATTCGGAAATTTGGTGCGGCGCACTGTCCTCCACCACTGATCTGTAGTACCCTTGAACTGAAATGCGCGATCCGAACCAACTTCTCCGCTGGACACTCGATCCCCTATAGGATCTTCTCCACCTCTAGGAACCAAGACTCACACTCCTCTGGTGTGCCGCGCCCATCAAAAGTCGGCGCACCCAGCTGGCGAAACTGCTTAATCGAGGGTCTCCCTTCGCTTCAACCCGACTGCTGTTGCCGAAGGATTGGGCGAAGTCCCGCATCATCTCGCCAAACTCTCGTCTCATACCCCTCCATGCACTACCCTCTCCCTTCTCGGAGTCGAGTACAGGAGCCTTGCCACAATTGCGGCCTCGGCCAGACATCTTCTTCGCCAGCACAACAAAATACAACAACCAAAAATTCAGGTGCACGACTCTCTATTATGCAATCCTAAGGAGCCACTAGACTGGACATCACCAAGTCGGTGCACTAGATGTAACCTTAGCTCTAATACCACTCTGTAACGCCCCGAACCCGAGCATGTTACCTAGATCATAGTATCATAAGCAAAATTACACTAATTACAGTAAAATTAAATAACTATAACTAAAGCCCACCTCTAGGAAACAATGTGCAGCTAGAAACTCTAACTCCGGCACCGGAACTCGACTGCACACGACCTGCACTTGAAAACCAAACAAGCACGCGTGAGTGACATCTAAGCCACCCAGTACGCACCCTAAACACAAAAACAACGAAATCCAACGAAAGCCAAAAACTCGAGTTTAACTTATAAAACTTAGTTTTCTTTTCTTTTAAAATATTTGGAAATCGTTTCCAAAACCATATTCTTTATCAAAACTCATCTTTCATTTTATTACTTGGGATTTCTTCCCAAGACCAAAACCACTTTCAAAACTCATATCTCTGACCAGATCCAGCCTAAAACACAATGCCTCTCGACTCAAAACCAAAATCATAAATACTGGCTGGTAACTGGTTAAAACACAATTCTTGTTTTATTCTAGGATTTTAGGACCATTCATAAATCCAATCCCAGACAAACCACATTCCTTTTATTTCTCAAAATCACATTCTTTCATTATTCATTTCCACTTTTCTTTACTGATGTTACCTTAATCAGGGGTTACCAGGCACACATATAGTAGGCGAGGACATCATTTCCCCTACCTCCCTGCACTACTGCGGTGAAATTTTCCGTGCAGGATGCCATCGCCCCGACCAACCGACCTCAATTTCTTTCATATATGCAAGAGGATACGTCTTTGTCTAACGCCCCATCGGTGACCAGAACAACTAGGTACAATGACCCAGGCTTAGCCTACACTGTCGGTGACCCAAACAACTAGGTTCAATAACCTAGGCTCAGCCTACACTGTCACGAGCTCGGTGACTCGAACAACTAAGTACAATGACCCAGGCTCAACCTACACCGTCTCAAGCTTGGCAACCACAGTCGTGTCTGGCAAAATGTTTCATTGGACCCTCATACTCCTACCACGTTGTCGACACCAACCCCCGTGGCTTCTTAACACATTATTAGTGTTTTATTTTCAAAACTCTTTAAGCTTTCTTTTTTTTCAAAACCATTTCCAATTCCATTCTTTTCCATTGTAGGAATCTATTTCCATGCAACATCTAACCCTCCACTGGGGTCCCAACTCAATTCACAAAAAACCATGTGTTTGAAATTACGATTGGGTCTCATGCCCAAAAACCACACACAATCAGCCATTTATTAATTTATAGGGTCTAAAACCCAAACCATGCCTAAATCTACTTATTTAGGTTCCACACTCCTCCATGTCATTTACATGGGGAAAACATTATTAATACATACCTTACATACCTTTTAAACCATTTATCCTTCATTTTACATTCATATTTATGTATATCAGGGTCAGGGCAAAATCAACAGACCAAAACCAGGTTCGGTATACCGAAAATCCTTGATTCGGTATACCGAACATTTTCGATGTACCAAAAGTTTCTAATTCGGTCGATCGGATGATTTTGGCCTACCGAAACCAGGTATCTTGGCTTAATCTGTCAAGATTTCGGCACACCAAATTCAATTTGGCATACCAAATTTCCCGCAACCAGGGCATTCTCCTGTTTCGGTCGACGAAATCACCGAAAGTGGGAGCCTTCGTCGAGCCCCCCAAACACACATCACAAATTATCACTAAATCATGGGGTGTAGACCCTTGAGTCTACTTCAAAACCCCACAAACCATTCATGATTTCATCAACCACACAATCTACACGAAAATCACAAAGGGATGAGACTCAAAATGGCTACTGTAGCCTTCATCCCAAAATCTTGCATATTCCTACAAATATCAATCCTAACAGCATGATATCTAGGTTTTCATGCATTTCAACTCATTCCCATTAATTCCATTATTTTTCTACAATTTTACATGCATTTTCATTATTTCATGCGTTTAGCTCATTTGCTCAAACCATAGAAAAATGAGGAGGGACAGGGGTCGCGTACTTAACTCAGCCTTCCGGCGACCCTTCCGCACTCCGGTGAGCCTTCTTGCTCCCCGACGAAGGCTCTCCCGCCAGTGAACCCTGCGCACCGAACTCTCCTCCTTTGGCTTGTGCACCTCCCTTCCTTTCTCTCTCCCTCTCTTTCTCGCAACTGCAGCCCCTCCAGCTTCTCCTCCTTCTTATCCCCTCCTCCTCCTACATGGCGCCAGCCACCCATCACATCGGAGGAGATGGGGTGGCACGGGCCAGCGTCTCCTGGTGGCATGGGTGGGGAAGGGGAAGAGGAAGAAGACGGGATTAGGTGGCTCGTGAGGGAGAGAAAGAAAAAAGAGAGGAGAAAAACAAGAAAAGAAGAGGAGAAAGGACAGGCATGCAATCCGAGACAACTGTGCATATCCAAATCGGACTCCACATTGGTCCCAAATCACAAGCAAGTGCACAGAAAGCCAACCAAAACCCCACAATCACTAGAAATAACAGATTATCTATTAATAAACCATTTATACAACAATTAATTACATGGTTTACAATTAAAAATAGATAATCAAGCCCAAATGTCACACGTCACCTGTGCAGGTGGCGATAACCATTATCACCATTGAGATAGGTGGCCAAAACTACAAAGCCTATCGCCTATCCTATAGGTAATGAACAAGCTTTTTATAGTTTTTCCTCATTATTTCTATATTAATCCAAAAAGATGTATTAAATGTCTAGAATAATCTCAGAAGTTTCATAAAATGATAAAAATATTTGTCCATGGTTAAGGTACTTAACTTGTAGCTAATTTAAGCTTAACAAGAGTATTAACTCTACTATTGCCAACAAAGTCACATTGAGTAATGTTTTTAAAGATATTATGTAAAATGTGGAATATATGTTAAATATTTTTAGTTATGTGATTTTGGGTAGCACAAAGTTTCCTATTCTTAATTAACTCTTGGAAATGTGAGAATGAGATATTTACAATATATAAGATGTGAACATAGTTTTTTTGAAGAAATCGGGAGGGAGCCATTTCATGTTTTATTGAATATGTGTAGACACTAAATATCTATATCAATACTAAATTTTAATAGAAGATATTGAATCTATGCAAACACAGAAATTTTGTATAGATACTGAAATTATGTTTACAACTTTATTTTTTGAGATTGTAGCAATAAAGGTTAATATTATTGATAATCTATTGATTAATAATGTAGAGAATGAAGTTAAAGACTTGTATTTTTTTTCTAATGTAGTTCCTTATGTTGGTTAAGTATTTTCTATAATAGAAGAGACAAGAGTTTTCTATTACAAGGTTGTAGACAGAATTATGTTTTATTAGTTGTTGTTTCTTTACTTTTTAGTACAATTTCAATGGACTTTCTTGCCTTTTTGCTTATTGTGTTTTGACAAGGACCACTAGGGGCTAAGCAAGCTACATATTCTTGTATAAGACCTGACCCTAAACTGAAAGAAGGTTTATCAATAACAATTCTGTCAAAAAAATCAACCACAATAAGTAGTAATTTCAATCGATAAAGCAATTTCAATACTAATTTTAGTAAATTAAATTGAAACTAAATTTTAGTGTTTGGTTTTTAATTTCAGTATAGTAAATGAACAAGAGAGTCAAAATAAATGAATAATTCACAAATATTTGATAAGAACTCAAAACAACAACAACAATAACTATGGCATTTAATTTTAGTATTGTAAATGAGCAAAAAAAATCAAAATAAATAAAATAGAAATGATAAGAAAATTTCAATGTCTATTGTTTGATTTTTAGTATTGTAAATGAATTTAAAAAATAAAAATAAAATAAAAATATTATGCAAATTTCAGTGTCTAGTGTTTTAAAACACTGAGATTTGAGAGAGGGAGGAAGGATGAGGGAGGCACGTAGGTTGGGGAAAGGTAGAGAGATGGGGTTATGTGGGACACATAGGGTTAAGAAGGTCCTACAATAACCAGTGGATCAACCAAACACCTTAGAGAAGACTAGAAAACCAATAACAAGGTGGATTTCGTTTAAAATTTAAAAACAAAACCTTAAAAATGGAAGCAATCAATAGTAATAACTAGTATTCCCTCTCTCCCACCCTATGTAACTACAGTTACCAAAAACACGAAACCCAAAAAATAAACCAAATCTAAGGTGAGTTCGATTTCTCGAGCTACCTCAAAACTTGAAATTGTGTATTTTCTAGACATTCATAGATTGAAAGTCATACGTGTTTACTTCTTTGATTATTAATTTAGTTTTAGTAAATGTAAGCGAATATAATGTAATACTACACTACTCTAGTATCAATAAAACTAAAATATTTTTTTTATTCAAAATAAAAGTTTCAGATCGTTCATTCTTAACGATGGTGGTTGTACATAACATAATATAACACTACTTTAGTATTAATAAAATTAATTTTTTATTCATTTGATTTTGTGATGTCATGAAGTTGCTCTCCAAGGTCTCTCTTGTCTGAAGATACCGTCCAATTCCTCCTCCTTCTCCTCATCCCAGCAATTGCCATTGTTGTTCTTCCAAACTCTACATTCCGATCTAGTAGATCTTCTCTTCTTCATGTTCCTACTCCTCATGGTGTTGTTCTTCTTCGTGCTCGTGTTGTTCCTCTACCATGTCATTGCCTCGAGGACGACTCCCCTTCCCTCACCTATGCTGCACTAACGGTTGAGGGTGTTGAGGTATTTCATCAAGAATGGAGGTTGCAATAGATCGTGAGGTTAGACGCGATGGTGACGGTGAATGCAAGGTTGGAGGCGGCAATGGTGAACGTGAGGTTGGAGGCAGCGACGACGAATGTGAGGTTGGAGGGGATGGTGCCAACGAAACATGAGATTAGAGATAGTGGCGAATCGCAAGGGATGGTACAACGGTGGATAGTAGGGGACGATTGCGGTACACTAGTATGGGAGGAAAAGGACAATTAGATGAATAAAGTTACTTTTTTAGGAAGGAGGAGAAGATTTCAAAGGAGAGAGAAATTAAAATTGTAAGAGAAATTAAAAGTGATTACCATAATTGTTAGCTAAATAAATAAAAAAAATTCTTTAAAATCTAATCTGACATAGATGGATGGTTGTAATTTACGGCCTTACATAATCTATATAAAGATGGAGCTATCAACCCTCTCTGCTCTCTCCCTCCCCCGCCCTCTCTCTCTCTTGTTGAAGATAACTTCCATTTTCATGATATCGATGGATCTCCTTTCTTTTTCTATTAGTCTTTCGGTTGCTGTGTTAGTAGCTAGCTAGCTTGCTACCTATCCAGCCAGCTAGCTATAGAAAGGTCATGAAGTCACACACGCACTGCAAATTCATGCAAAACTACACTACCACTATGGGTAAAGCAAGCTGGATTCGTATGATGTTATATGTACGTGGCAAATATGTGGGGGGCGCGCAGCAGGGAATTGGCAGACCATATACATGAGCACGTGTTGTTGGTTTACCGTCATTGCTGACTGACGATACACGTAAGATCCATGTATGAAAGGAAAACGTGAAATGTGTTCGTCTGGACCTCCCAACAGTAAAAAGCTAAGCTGTAGTCCCACTATGTATACAGCTGTAGGAATAAACATGAATGCATATTGGAAATACAAACAGTAATGTGATCAAGCGAAAGAAAGGCTGACATATGATCATGGCTGATGGGAGTCTGTGTGGTCTGTGTAGGCAAGCATGTTAATTTCTGGCGGAACTGCTGTAGAGGATCAGCTCAGCTGCCGCCATGTGAGCCGACGGGGACTGGGCTTCATTGCGGTGGCCTACGCATGCAACCGTATCTAATCCAAGATGCGACTACATGTGTCATCAGGTGTGGAAGTGGGGCGCATGAAGTAACATGCTTGCAAATAGATGTCCATGCTCAACCGCTCAAGCAGGCGTGCTTGATATATATATTATGCCCTATATCTAGATAACGCATGCATGTTTCAATTTGGAAAGTAATTAATTAATAAGATGTACAACTTTTCTCTTGGAAATGTCATATATATTACAATGATGGGAGCCTTCGTAATGTTTTCCATAAAAGTCTATGAAAAAGTTCTGCCCCATTAAAGGTCAAACTTTTCTCTTAATTAGTGGTTCAGAACAAGAACTTAACTAAAGAAAATCTACTAAAAAAAGATTAGATTGGTTCATCATTATGTACATTTTGTTCATTGCATATTGAAAATAATACTCATTTGTTTCGTAATTGTGCTTTTACAAAGAAGATATGGCATTTCTTTTTTGTCTCAGACCTTTACCCTGTTGGGGATCTATTCTTATCCACCCCTCCACTAAAGTTTTATTTACCTTATTCTGGGTAGACATTGCTTCTCCAAGTCATCCTCTGGCTGATTTGAAAAGAACGGAATAATAGGATTTTTCGCAATTCTATTAAACCATGTGTTTCGATTATTATTGATATTATTTCCTTGTTGAAATTTTGGGTGGGAAATCCTATAACAAGGTTTGAAAAGGAGGAATTCTTGAACTTTGTCTCTACAATGACTACACAACCTCTTCAGTCTGCCATACCATCTTCTATTCCTTCCTCCTCAGGACTCTCCTCTCTATCAGAACCATCGGGTGATGAATCCCATAATGCTATGCTGAAGTAATGCTGACCTTCTGTTGGGTCAATTTCTAAAAATATTTTTTTGGATGTAAAATTTTAAGATCTCTACTTGAGACTATTTTGGAGATATTGATGCAAATGGTACTGTAATAATAATACTTTGGATGCTGTATCCCATGGCTTTTATGCCGATTATAATCTAATCTATCTCAATCATTAACAAAAAAAAAAAAAGATGTACAACTTGCAGATTACTTTTCATCTAAATTAATTATTCATTAAGAGTTGCAGATAGATACATTTTAAGGCTATATATAGGGGTGGGTACAGTTTGATTTGGTTCGATTTGAGACAAAACCACAAACCAAACCATATAATTCAGTTTGAACAATTTTCAAACCAAACCGAACCATTTTATCTATTGAAACCGAACCAAATCGAACCATTCAAAATCGGTTTGGTTCGGTTCGGTTTGTGGTTTAACCATTTGATAAAACATATAGAAAAAAATATAAAATGTTGATTCTGAAAAATGAAAGAATATAACTAAATATGAGATAAAATAACAATAACCACATCTAATACTGTGAAATTTAAATAGAAATCATGATTCTAGTAATATGAAATTTTCATGTATCATGTTATGATAGAATTACAATAGTAAAGTTTATTGACTGTAAGAATCAAATATAAAATAGTCTGGTAAAAGATACATAAGAATGACCAAAAACGTTTTTATTTGACTTCTAATAATAATCAGTTAAAAAACAACCTAGTAAAAGATACATAAGAATGACTATGATTCGAGCCATGTTTTTAAAAGATACATAATTATATTCTTTTAAATATTTAATATACATATTAACATATATAATTTATATTAGGTTCGGTTCGGTTTGATTTGGTTAAACCGTCCTTGAAACCACAAACCAAACCATATGGTTCGGTTTGTAGATATTCCAAACCAAACCAAACCACTGAATTTGAAAAACCGAACCGAACCACTAAAAA
>JAMKQA010006846.1:0-10407 GCA_024699735.1 Posidonia australis
GGCCCTATATCTACTTTTTTAAGGATTCATTTTCTTTTCTCCCTCATAGGCATGCTAAACCTACCCTACTCCTGCTTGGAGGTAAAATACACTTAGGCTGAGGGGGTGGCTGCTATTTCCCTTGTGCTGAAGGGGTGGCTATTTCCCTTAGTAAGTGCATGCTCCGACTCCTCTCCAAGTTATATGGTAGGAGTAAGGTTGTTCACATGCCTCTCTCAGTGGAGCTTAGCTTTGGTCTACTGCTTCTGTCTTCCTATTTTCTTTTATGCTCCAAGGTCAGTGTATTTTTCTTTAATGCTCACACACTCTCTAGACCTAACATTTTTTCTCCCTCTGGAGATATAGGTCCCATAGGGATTTGTTCATTTAGCCCATTTCTCTGAAATCTCTCTCTCACACCCTAAGCTTCTAGGGTAGTAGCACTTGAGGAGGACTGGACATGTTTTACGCAGGCAGGCTTCTAATTTTCCTCATCGGGCAATGATGATGTTACGCAAAAGAAAAGGTGTAGAAGATTATTCATGTTTATGCTAGGATGCACTAATCTAAAATATTAGTAGTTGAAAAAGAAGAAGCATGAAAATGCATGGCTCACGGTGCGAGGCGTTAGGATTGACTAAGAGTCACTGATAGTAATTCTTTAAGTAGGAGGCATTAACAGGCTCTGACTTCTCTCTATGGTCCATGCCTTCAAGAATGATTGCACCCCCTGATAGGGCCTCCTTAACCACAAAGGGTCCACGCCAGTTAGGCCTAAATTTTCCCCGTGCATCGGGCAAATGAATGGCACGCAGAACCAAGTCTCCTTGTTCAAAGCTTCTAGGACGGACTTTCTTTTGATAAGCTCGGGTCACTCTCTTCTGGTAGCATTGGGCATGATGCAGAGCTTGCAATCTGTGCTCATCAATTAGATCTAGCTGAACATTACGGTCCTGTACCCACTCAGCCTCTTCTAATTCTGCCTCCTTCAAGATTCTTAACGATGGAATCTCGACTTCAAAGGAAAGAACCGCCTCCATGCCATACACCAAAGAGTAAGGTGTTGCTCCTGTTGACGTTCGGATGGAGGTCCTGTAGGCCCATAATGCATAAGGCAGGTTCTCATGCCAATCTTTATGAGTCTCGGACATCTTCTTCAAGATTTTCACCAGATTTTTATTAGCCGACTCTACTGCCCCATTCATCTACGGTCGATAGGGGGAGGATCTGTGATGTCTGATCTTGCAACTCTGGAGAAAATCCTCAACTCTCTTTGCTATGAAATTAGTTCCGTTGTCAGAAATGACAGCAAATGGAACCCCATATCTGACGACAATATTATTCTTGATGAATTTTCCTGTAATAGCTGCTGTGACTGTCTTGTATGATGCCACCTCAACCCATTTTGTGAAATAATCAATGGCTACCAGGATATAACGGTGTCCATTGGATGCAGTAGGATGAATGGCCCCGATAACATCAATTCCCTAAGTAGAAAATTACCAGGGTGATGACATGCTATGCAATTGTTGCGGGGGAGCATGTATAAAATTGCCGTGTATCTGGCAGTTATGGCATCTTTTGACAAATTGGCAGCAGTCTGTTTCCATGGTGGACCAGAAATACCCCTGTAGCATAATTTTCTTGGCTAGGAGAATCCCATTCATGTGTGGACCGCAGGTGCCTGCATGGACTTTCATCATTAGCATATCTACCTCCTTTTTGTCTACGCACCTGAGAAGCATCTGATTATAAGACCTTTTGTATAGTTGCCCGGCCCTGAGCACATATTTGGATGCTAACCGCGTCAGGGTCTTCTTATCCGATGCAGAAATGCCGGGAGGGAAAATGCCAGACTCCAGAAAAGCTTTAACATCACTATACCAAGGCAGTTCAGATGATGATGGTGCCTCTTGGATATGCATACAATGTACCGGCTGTTCAATGCATGTGACCGAAATGTCTATAGCCTGTGCCTATGGGAGTGATAACCATGATGCCAGAGTTGGCAGAGCGTCTGCATATGCATTCTTGGCTCGCTTCATGAAAGAAAATTTGACATCTTCAAATTCTTCAGTCAATTTCAGCAAATGTTCATGATATAGTACGAGCTTCTGGTCTTTTCTCTTCCAGTCACCATTGACCTTCGAAATAACCATCATCGCGTCGCCAAACACGTGGAGTTCTCGGGCGCCTTGGTCCCTCTCCACTTGTAAGCCTAAAATGCAGGCCTCATATTCAACTTCATTATTGGTGCATTCAAATGTCAGCTTCCTTGCAAAGGGAATAAGCTGTCCTTGTAGCATTGCTAGAACTGCACCGGTGCCTCTTCCTCGTTTATTGACTGCACCATCGAAGTACAGACACCATTGATGCTCATTCTGAAGCCCTTCCAGCTTTTCCTTTCCATTGCAAACGATATATCTTCATCTGGGAACTAGGTCTGCAAAGGCTGATATTCTGGTAGAGGTAAGTTGGCCAAGTGGTCCGCCATGGCTTGTCCTTTCATGGACTTCTGTGTGACAAAGGTGATATCGTATTGGGATAACATCACCTGCCATTTAACACATCTGCCTACCAATGCTGGCTTCTGGAACAAATACTTGATAGGGTCATACCGACATAACAACAAAACTAGATATGCCATCATATAATGCCGGAGGCGCTGTGTGACCCACACCATGGACAAGCAGACTTTCTCTATTGGGTTGTATTTAACCTCGCAGTCATTGAACTTTTTGCTGAGGTAGTAGATAGCTTTCTCTTTACGTCTAGATTCATCATGCTGCCCCAAAACTGCGCCCATGGAATACTGTGTTGTGGAGAGATATAGTAGCAAAGGGCGTCCTGACGTAGGGGGAACTAAAACTGGGGGCTTCACTAGGAGCTGCTTGATTTTATCAAAGGCCGCTTGACATTCATCATTCCAGCAAGTGTGAGCGTTCTTCCTTAGCAGCTTAAATATGGGTTCACATATAGGCGTAAGCTGTGCAATGAACCTGTTGATATATTGGAGCCGGCCTAATAAACCACGAATCTCTTTCTCAGTGGTTGGGGGAGGCATGTCAATAATAGCCCTAGCTTTGTGGGGGTCTACTTCAATTCCCCTCTGATTGATGATGTAACCCAGTAATTTTCCAGAAGATACCCCAAATACACATTTGTTGGGGTTCAAACGGAGTTTATATTTTCGCAGGCGCTCAAAGAACCTTCTTAAACAGGTAAGATGGTCCTCGAGCTCTTTAGATTTGGCAATCACGTCATCCACGTATACTTCAACCTCTTGATGCATAAGATCGTGGAATAAAGCTGTCATAGCCCTCTGGTATGTTGCACCTGCATTCTTCAATCCGAATGGCATCACTCTGTAACAGAAGACTCCCCATGGAGTGATGAAAGATGTCTTCTCCATATCTTCTTCAGCCATTCTGATCTGGTTGTATCCAGAAAACCCGTCCATTAAAGACAACATCTTATGCCCTGCAGTGTTGTCTACCAGAATATCGATGTGGGGGAGTGGGAAATCATCTTTGGGACTCGCTTTATTAAGATCTCGATAATCTATGCACATGCGAACCCGTCCATCCTTTTTCGGCACTGGGACCACGTTGCCGAGCCATTCGGGATACAGCACAACTTTGAGAAAGTTGACTTTGTGCTGTTTCATAATCTCCTCTTTAAGCTTTAAAAGCCATTGGGGTCGCCATCTACGGAGCTTTTGTTTGACTGGCTTTGAATTGGGTATTAGCGGCAATGTATGAACTACCACTTCATTATTTAGTCCCACCATGTATTCATAGCTCCATGCAAAGACATTTACATATTCTTTCAGAGAAGCCATAAACTCCGCCTTTGCTTGTGGTGATAACTTGGCACTGATGCATGTTTCTTTTATTTCTTCTGCCGTGTCGATGTTGATAAGCTCCGTTTCTTCCTCTACGTGATGATTTGGACCTTCTGGATCATCATCATAGAATGGAATCTGTGACGGCTCATCCTCATTATCTGCTCTATGTACTTCATCCTCTTCTTCATAGGTAATTAGCTCTGACAGGATTTCTCTTTCAAATGTCAGGTCTGTTATGTCAACTGAGAAGACTTCCTCTGATTCTGCACTTTGATGGCGTTTAAGGACTGTCACAGTGACCTTCGTGCTTTTGTACCGACATTGCGCTACTTCTTCAGTTTCCCTGTCTGGATGATCCGAGGAGCTAGGAGTCCTTGCCTCTGATGTTGATGCCTCCTTATTTTTGGTTTTGGATTGTTTGATTTTTTTTGTCTTTTTTTGGTATTTTCCTTGTTAGCTGTACAAAATTCTGCTTGCTGGCGGCTGCTTTGCTGTAAACTGGTGAGGCTGCCATCGCTTGTCCTACTCATGCTTGATTCCAGGTTTTGATCCTCACCCTCAAGGTGAGGCTTATATTGCCAATACCAACTAGACCCGCCTCCCGGCTGGCAGGAGATTAACTCCAATGGCCTAGTATCCCTTCCGTCTGTTTCTCGCAGGACCATAATTGAAACCTGATCCTAGGGTGGTATTGGTGCTTCTGCTGGTGGTGCTGTAGCAACTGCTTTGCCCTTTCTTATGCGATCATACTCTACCAGATCTTCTGCAAGCACATCTAGCTGCTCCTGAAATAAGAGGTCCAGATCCCTGATGTCGTCATCTGAGTCTGCTTCCTGGGCCACTATCTAGGCTGCTGACTGCTTTGTCTGCATGACATCCTGTTCGATACCCCGCTGCTCTAGCCGGCCGCCACCCTGATACGAATCCTTTAGGCAGATCCAAGCTGATGGTGCTAACACTGCATATGAACTGTGGTTCAGATCCATAACGCCTGCGCTAAAAAAGTTGGATAAATCTCGTGGAATAATCATCTTGGAAGACTTACCGTGGCGTTTTGATCTCTTCCATTGGCAGCATCGTTCAAAACCCAAACCGTCTCTCTCGACCCATTCTTCAGCCTCGATCGGCTCAGTGATTCCTTGACCATAAAGCCCCAGAGGCGATCCTTTCTCGTATCCCCATTTGCGACACAGGTTGTCGACCATCAAACGGGGGTTGCCAGAAGTGGCCAAATGGTCGGCAAGCTCTGAGGGTGGAATAAAATTAACCGGCTCAAACCAGTTAACTCGATAGAGGACATCGGAAGGTTTAGGCTCGAAGTGAATGGTCTGAGGGGCTAGAGCAGAGACAGATTCAACCTTCTCCATGTCTTCTGCTAGGACAACAACGATATTGTCATCCTAGCAAAACTTGATCATACGATGGAGGGTTGAAGGAATGATTTGATGCTTGTGAAGCCAAGGGTGTCCAAGCAACAGATTGAAAGAGGGTTCGATATCTATGACGTAGAACTCTACGTTGAAGCGAGTAGGGCCTATAGTTAGGGGAATGATCAAGACTCCAAGTGCATCATGATGCGTATTATCAAAAGCTGTCATCCCTTTCACAGTTGGTGTAATGTCCTCGGACTTGAATCCAATTGCACTTGCCGTGCGCAAGGGGCAGACATTAAGGCCTGCTCCATTGTCCACCAGTGTGAGGGGGATGCGGAAGCTTTGATACTGCACAGTGATGAACAAGGGAGAGTTATGATTGGTGCCAGAGGGAGGTAACTCTAAGCTAGAGAAGGAGATAACCTGAGGTGCTGCTATCATTCCTACCATGTTTTCCAAGGTAGTAGGCTCTATAGTTTGGGATACACGGGCTGCTTGAAAAACCCTAAGGAAAGCTTCTCTATGCTCAGCCGATGTATGGATTAGGTCCCAAATGGAAATATCGGATTTAACCTTCTTAAGCTGGGCAGTGATGTCAGCTGAAGGTTGGCTGCTAGTGGTAGGATTGGGTGGTGCTACTCTAGACATAGGTGGTTGAGGAGAATGTGCTTGGAATTAGGCAGGGGCTACTGCTATAGGTGCTGATGACCTAGATGGCTGGGTTTGTAAATGGTTAGCGGTTAAGGTTAAGGGGTTAGGCCTAGCTGCGGGGGGTTTGTATACTCTGCCCGATCGTGTCACTTCTGCGCACATTCCTGTGGCATAATTGTACGGAACACGATGCGTGTCATGGCTCAAAGTATCAACAACCGGGGGATGGGCTGCTAATTGTACAGGTGCAGTTGAAGGATATAGGTGGGTAGGAGTGTAAACCTGAGGATGCCGGGAGTATTGGTGAGGGTATTGGTGGGCCTGAGGGTGTGATGGCTGGCTTGGCCTAGATTGGGGCCAACAGATAGATAAACTGGTGCTGGGGACTGGAGATATACTACAGGTGGCACCTCAGAGTATTCCAGCTCGACGACAGGACGGATCACAAAAACAGATTCCTCGGAGTTATCAAGGAAAGAATGATACAACTGGTGGGGAAAAGGGGGCGACTCATGATGAATCAAGTCGGTTGGGCAGATAGGGGAAGAGACAGACTCAGAAGGAGCAGGAGAAAGAAAAGTGACTCCTGAGGAACCTGGCGCTCCCGGAGAAGGATGCTACGGCAAGGGTTGACTAACTATGCTGGGGTGTACTGGCTGTGCTGGAGCGGCTACTGGGGTGTGTGCTGGGGTGGCTGCCTGGGTATTAATCACTATGACCTTCTATTCAATCAAATCCTGGATAGCGTCCCTGAGTGTCAAACAATTGTCCGTCGAGTGGCCAGCCACTCGATGGAAATTGCAGAACGCATTGGCATTGTACCAGGCTGGCAGCGGATTAGGCGGAGGGCGCACCTTGGGCAGCCACAGTAAGGATGCAACTTTAAGGATGGTTGTGCTCCCACCGGCCTAGGGGGCTGGCCACCAGATAGGAGGGATGCATGCTGTGATGGGTGCTGTGCTGGTGTAACAAAAGGTAGTGTCGACACCCCTATCGTCGGAGAGACAAGGGATGGCGACGGCTGTGGAGGGAGTGCAGTGGGTACAAACTGTGGTCCTAAAGCCTGTTGGCAGGAAACTCGAGAGCCGGGAAAGACAAAGCTGAGAAGGGCTGGAGTGCTAGTGCCAATCCCTGCAACTGCTGGGCGAGGGCCGACATTTGTTGCAGCTGCGCGGTCACGGGATCGTCGCTGGTGGCTCCGAAGGATGGAGGCAAGACAGGGGAGGAAACAAGAGGTTGAGATCCCAGTTGACTGAACTGGGGGTTGGCTACTACTGAAACAGCCGTAGTGGGAGGAGGGCTAGTAAACACATAGCCTTGGGGAGAGACAGACTCAACTGCTATGGCCCCAACAGCAGGAGATGACCATGCAGGTGGTCCCGAAGGGGGGGTTGCCACGGGGACACGGAAATGAGGTGGTGGAGGTCCTCCAGAGGCTAAGACAAAAGTAGAGGCAGCAGAGATGACTGGAACTGACACAAAGGAAGAGTGTTCGAGACAGGGACCACCTCTTGGACAGCAGGGGAAAGGGACTCGCTGGCATGCTGGGCCATCGTGGATCGCGAGCGAGTAAGGATCGGACTGCGGCTGGGAGGGATAGGACGGATCTTAGGACGAGTTATCGTCGGAAGTGACGGATAACTTGGAAGACGCGGTCGAAAATAGGGTCGCAAATAGAATTCGCGAAGGGAAAGATCTTGAGCTCAGGTTAAGGAAACTCACATACCATAAATTCTATGCACAAAAACACACAAGTCAGAAAAGATGCAATGATTATGGTGGTGTGAGATGCAAATGAATGCCCCTAGTATGCACTCTCTCACCATCTAGGGATGTCCTATTATGCTGTCAACTCCGGGTTCATATAAGGGTGAATGGGCCTCCGACTAGAGTTTAGAAAAAGTAAGGTCCTCGTTCTAAATCCCAGACAAAGCTTAGGTAGTGAACGGGTGATGCTTTCGGGGCCTCGACCTCTGCCAAAGCAGTAAGCTGTACCCTCTACTACACCGACACGACCCCGGACAAGGGGGGACAAACCCGATTTTTCATCCCACGCCAAAGCCATAGGATGAGCCACCGAAAAATGTCCTTCGCAGACTGTATAGGCGATCATAGGAGAGGAGAAGATGCATGCCCTATATGATGTATGCAAAGTATGCTTTAAGTTTTTTACTTGCAAGCTTATTAAACCGTGGGGGAAATTTGCAATTTGTCCCTAGTTTGCCTGATTAATTGATTTTGGTTTTTATGTTTTTTTATTAACCAAATGAGGAGAGCAAACATGTCTCTAATCCCAGGATGGGAAATAAACATGCAATTAACCATGGATTATCATGCATAAGCAGGTGCAAATCATGTGCAATAGTGGTGACATAGCAAATGTGTAAAAGGAAAGAACAACATTACAAGGGCATGCATGTAAAAAGACACCACTTAAAAAAAAGGACCACCAATGCGAGGCATGGAAAAAGGAAGCAAGGAGAAAAGCCGAAGCAAAGGAGAAACCAAAAACAAAGTCGGGATCTGGTTATCTCCAGCGGAGTCGCCAGTTCCTGTAACCATGCCGGCGACAGTCTCGAGGACTTCGACGCGAAAGGCCAAAATACACGAGGGTCGGCAAAGTCACGGCAAAAATAAAATGAAAATAAAAATGCAAATACAGGAGTCGCCACCTAGTCTATTAAAATGGAAGACGAGGAAAACCATATAAAACATGTGAATCATGCAATGGAGAAGCAGGTCATAAACCATAAATGGGTAAGGATCTCTGTTACGCACGAGGAAGGTATTAGGCACCCTCGTGCGCCCGATAAATCGGTCTTCTATTGGTTTCTCGTTTGCTTATGAAATGTCGGTTTTTCAACCTTTGCTATATGCCCGAGAGCGATATGCCATGCCATGCTTAATTATGCTAAATAAGGGTGCATGATGTGCAGGGTGTGTCCTAATGTTCAGAAATATTACTCATAAGTCGGGTCAAGCGTCGATGCAAAGATATTGCATGAATAAGATCTAGGTTTTAAGTATTTTGAGGGATTTATCATCCTTACTTTGCTATATGCCAAATGCAATCTAACATGCATGGAAATAGTTAAAAGCAGAGCTATGCCTCCCTGGTATATCAAGGAAGAAAACTAGAAATGACCAGAAGCAAATCGAAAAAAAAATCATGCTAGAAAGCTATGTAAAAGTTGTTGTGTGCTACTGATGAACAAGCTGATGCGCCTGTATGGTGTGCTAGACTGGTGCTCCAGTCTGGTGAGCCACATATGTGCTCCTATGTGGGCCAGAGAGATGTGCTGAGGGAAAACAGAAACCTATGCAATGCCAAGTCACATGAGAATGCCTTCCAGAAAATCATGCCATGTAAAAAAAAACCCTTCACAGAACTTGGAAAATATGCCTTAAAAGTGAAAGAAATGCAAGTGCAATGACCTGTGGACCTTGTGCTCAAGGGCTGGTAGCCTCACAAGATCACACCCTATGCATGCTAAATGAAAGATGCAGGATTCAACCATGCCACTGGATCATGGGCTGATGCAGAAGGTTCTCCATGTAGGAGTAAGGTGCGACCAGCCTACCAGATTCTGACCAACGACTGACTATCCAAAGGGAGAAAACAACTAGGAAACAATCTTGCTTTAAACTGAAAACATGCATGCAAAAACCATGGAATATAAAAGAACAAGCAGTAAAAGAATCAGGCTTAAAATCACTCAGAAAACCATGCAAGCAGATATGCAAAAGTGAATGTTTTACTTCTGACCAGTCTAGTGCTCCTGAATGGGGCGCCAGAGTGGTGCGCTGGAGAGGTGCGCCACTCTGGTGAGCCATATAGGTGCTCCCTAGAAAACTTGGATCAGACTGCAATCTGATCCAGAACCTGACCCAGAATAGAGATGGGTGATTTATATTAATGCAGGTTGATTCATGCGGATGTTAAAAAGCTGAAAGCATGATAGGATGCATCTGATCAAAGCTATCTTACTATCATTTGATTAAAACAAGATGATTTAATGGGTTCATGATAGAAACACATACAAAATGCAAAGGGACAAACATGAAACAATTAGACCCAATAAAACATAACTCATGCAGGCGATATTGTGCAGATTTTTATGCTAGAAATAAAGTAAACATGCTTGCAATAAAAAATGTAGTTTTGCATAGAGAGCATCTTGCAAAGAGGATAAGTAAATTCATCATAGATACCTCATGAAAATACAGATAAATCAGACCATACATGTGGAATTTCTAGCATGCTTTATTTCATTGCAAAAGAATAAGAACTTAAAGGAAAAGTGGAAAGGACCTACCTTGTCCAAGATGTTCCTTCAAGAAAGAAAAGAAATACCCAAGATAATAAGCTCCTTGATGCTTTGGAAAGGCTAAGAATATCTCTGGATGCAAGGCAAATCTTGAGTGCTCCAGTGAATAGTTGCAGAATTCTGGAGAATGCTAGTGTAACATCTGGGCCCGGTTATCCATTTGTATTTAATAAACCATGTATTATTAGTGATTTTGTGCTTAATGGTTTATTAATGGATAACCTGTTGT
>JAMKQA010006847.1:0-10209 GCA_024699735.1 Posidonia australis
AGCATTAGGACACACCCTACAACCCATGCACCCATGTTTAGCATAGGGCACCACTCACATATAGCATTGCATTGCATATCGCCCTCGGGTGTACAGAAAAGGCTGAAAAGCCGACATTTCATATAAGTAAACGAGAAACCCATAGAAAGACCGATTTTCGGGTGCATGAGGGTGCCTAATACCTTCCTCGTGCGTAACAGGGATCCTTGCCCAATTTTCTGGTTTATGACCTTCTTTTCCATTGGCTTTATTGCATGATTTGAATGTTTTTAAGCGGTTTTCCTCGTCTTCTGTTTTAAATAGAATAGGTGGCGACTCCTGCTTTTTTTATCATTATTTTTATTATTTTTGCCGTGACTTTGCCGACCCTCATGCATTTGGCTTTTCGCGCCAAGTCCGAGGCTGTCGCCGGCATGGTTACAGGAACTGGCGACTCCACTGGGGATAACCAGATCCCGGCTTTTGTTTTGGGTTTCTCGTTTACTTTGGCTTTTCTCCTTGTTTGCCTAGTTCCATGCTTTGCTTCGGTTGTCCCTTTATAAGTGGCGTCTTTCGTACATACATGCCTTTTATATAATGGGTGTTTCCTTTTTACATTTGTTATGTCACCATTGTTGCACATAACCTGCACATGCTTCTGTTTGTTCATTCATGGCTGATTTGTATGTTTCTTTCCCTTCTTGTATATCCCAAGTTTAGGAGATTAGAGACGTGTCTGCTCTCCCCATTTGGTTAATGAAAATATAAAAACCAAAATCAATAAAACATAAGGCAAACTAGTGACAAATTGCAAATTTTCCCCCGTGATTTAATAAACTTGCAAGTAAAAGACTCAAAGCATACTTTGCATTCATCATATAGGGCATGCATCTTCTTATCTCCTAAGTCTGCCTATATAGTTTGCGAAGGACATTTCTCGGTGTCTCATCCTATGGCTTTGGCGTGGGTCAAAATATCGGGTGTGTCCCCCCTTGTCTGGGGTCGTGTCGGTGTTAGTAGAGGGTATAACCTACTGCTTTGGCAGAGGACGAGGCCTTGAACGCACCACCCGTTCACTGCCTAAGCTTTGGCTGGGATTTAGAACGAGGACCTTGATCTTTCTAACCTTGAGTCGGAGACCTATTCACCCCTGTGTGAAACCTGGAGTAGATGGCTTGGTAGGACACCCCTAGGTTGCGAGGGAGCGCATACTAGAGGCATTCATGCATTTTGCATCTCATACCACTATAAACATTGCATTTTTTCTAACTTGTTTGTTTATGTGCATAGAATTCTTGTCTGCGTGCGAGTTTCCTTAGCCTGAGCTTGAGACCTTTCCTTTGGCTGACTCTCGTTGCGACCCCATTCTCGACCACGTCTCCCAAGTTATCCGTCACTTTCGACGATAGCTCGTCCTAGGATTCGTCCTCTCATTCCCAGCCGCAGTCCGATCCGTACTCACTCTCGATCTGCCATGGCCTAGCATACCAGCGAGCCCCTTTCCCCTACTGTTCAGGAGGAGGTCCCCGTTTCGGTGTACCCTTCCTTTGTTTCTGTCCTAGTTGTCACTGCTGCCTCCACTTTCGCCCTAACTTCTGGAGGACCTCCACCACCCCAGTTCCGTGTCCCTATGGCTACCCCGCATTCAGGGCCACAAGCTTGGTCTTCTGCTGCTTTTGGGGCCTCAACAGTTGTGTCTATTCCTGTGACCCTTGCCTAGGGTTCTTTTGCTGTTCCTCCCCAGGGCTATGTGTTTACTAGCTCTCCTCTGACTGCGGCTGTCTCTATAGTAGCCTCCCCCTAGTTTGGACAACTGGGATCTCAGCCTCCTGTTTCTTCTCCTGCTTTGCCTCTGTCTGTTGGAGCCACCGGCGACGATCTCATGACCGCGCAACTACAACATATGTCGGCCCTCGCCTAGCAGCTGCAGGGATTGGCACTGGCGCTCCAACCCTTCTCAGCTTTGTCCTTCCCGACTCCCGAGTTGCCTTTGCAACAGGCCCTAGGATCATAGTTTGCACCCACTGCACCACCCCCACAGTCGTCGCCATCCCTCGTCTCTCCAGTGATATGGGTGTCGACATTGCCTTTTTCAGCACCACCACAACATGCATCTCTACTATCTCGTGGTCAGCCATCTCGGCTGACGGGAGCACATGCCGTGAGCATTGTACCCGAGGCCGTTCCGGTCCAACAACTGTTGCTCCTGCAATCTGCACCTACTATAGCACCACCCCCTGCCTTATCCTCACCCTTGTACTAGACACAAGCCTCATCTTTTATCCCACAGCACACAGCACCCATGCACGGGTACACTAGCCATCCTGCCGTAGCACCAGACGGCGGAATGGTGGATCCGGAGGAGCCCTTAGGGGCGACCCATACAGTGTACGCAGCACCCGCCTCGGCTGCGCATTTTGCTACTGCAGTAGCTCCAGACGCTCTCCTAGCGAGGGTGAATGATTTGGAGCGTACACTCCAACAAGTGCAGGGCGGAAACTGCCGGTCCTACCAATTCTAGGACCTCTATTATTTTCCAGAGGCGACTCTCCCACCGAATTTTCAAATCCCAGAGTTAGGCAAATATATTGGTAGGGGCTGCCCGATTTCCCACCTTAGAGCCTATTACGGTGACCTCGCCCAGCTCCAAGCTAATGAAAGGTTGTTAATCCGCATGTTCCAGAAGAATCTTACGGGGCCCACGTTGAAGTGGTTCACTTCCCTCGACATGGCCACCATCAGGACTTGGGACGACCTTACCCAGGCATTCCTTGAATAGTATTCCTTTAACCTCGACCTAGTCCCAAAGCGCGAGGACGTAGTCGCAATTAAGCAGAGGCCCCAAGAAACATTTGGGGAGTATGTTGGACGTTGGCGGTCTTTGGCTTCGCAGGTCAAAGATAGACCCTTTGATGAGGAGTCTATTGAGATTGTGATCCGAGGAGCACAGCCAGCAGTCGGGGCTCTGCTCAGCATACAACCAGTTACCACTTTTTCTGCATTGCTTCGGGCGGGTGCCCGTGTTGAGAGTTCACTGCGCGGCGGTAGTTTTCCAGCGCTCTCTGCATTTGCCAAATAGGCCACTTCCTCACATAGTGGCGCTAGCAGAAGCAACAACAACAACAACCCTAATGCCAATCCACCCCGGAGGTGGGATCCCTCCAAGAATACAGTTTCTTACATTAGATCCCCTACTGTACCGGCGATTGTCCATCCATCCCCTCAGCACCAAGTAGTTTATGCACCCACGCCCACACATGGAGCACCTCATGCACCACACATCACTCCCACTGCCACTCTAGTTTATCCTACCCCTCAGGTGGTGGTGCGCCCGCCATTGGCACATCCGCAGCCAAGGCGGCAACGCCGTGATAGGCGCCACTATACCCCTTTAGTGGAACCGTTGAGCATGGTATTCCCTAAAGTCACATCCCTCCGGAGGCTGCCTGAGGTGTGCCTACCACCAAGTCCGCTTCCTGCTTGGTATAATGCGAATGCGTTCTGCAATTTCCATCGAGTCATAGGTCACTCGATGGACAATTGTCTCACACTAAGGAAGGCAATCCAGGACTTGATTGACTAGAAGGTCATTGTGATTAACACACAGGCAGCAGGCCCCATGCCCACATCAGCAGCCGCACAAGCACCACCAGCACAACCCAATATAGTTAGCCAGCCTTTACCTCAGCATTCAGCCTTAGGAGCAGCAGGCCCCTCGGGAGTCAATTCCATCTTTTTTGTTGATTCTATCTGATCTTTTATTTGTCCTATAAATCTTATTCATGATGTATTTTCCCCTTTTCCATGTCAGTGTATTTATCCTTCCTCGGTGGTTCCGAGGAGTCTTTAGTTTAATTCGTCCTACCGTTGAGGCAGTCTTTGCTCTAGCTTCAAACCCTTTGGTTTTATGTATCGTGTCAACCAATTTGAGCCAGTTAATCTCATTCCCGCTCTTGAGTCTATTAGCCACTTGGCCGTTCACAACAATCCTTGCCTGATGGTTGAAAAGATGTGTCGCAACTGGGGATATGAGAAAGGAATCCCTTGGGCGATACAGCCAAGGAACCGCTGAGCCGATCAAGGCGGAAGAACGAAGAGAGTACAAAGGATTGGGATACAAGCGTCAGTACCAGCAGAAGAGATCCCCATGCTCTTGTAAGTCCCCAAAGATGATCATTTTCCGTAATTTAACTAACTTCACTAGTGCAGGTGTCATGAATCCAAACCAGAGTTTGTTCATAGCCTCAATGTCACAGTCGCCAACAATTTCAATTTATTCAGAAGAATTTTTCTCAGCGGATGGTCATTCAGAGTCAGAACAGTCAGCAGTGCGTCAGGCAACAGCAGTACAAGACCTTGTTCAGAAGGCAGACTTAGAGAGTCTGACAGATGACACAGTTGGAGATTTGGGCATTTTTATTCCAAGAACAATTGGAAGTGCTCGCGGAGGATTTAGCAGAGCACGACAGAGTCAGAGAAAAAAAAACATTTGTTTCGCCACCGCAGCCAGAATCACCGGGACCAAGCTTCAATCATGGTCCTTCAATCAGAAAGAGAGTGTGCTAATCTCCTGTTAACTGAGAGCCCGTCAGCACCTTCTAATTGAGAAGTACTACCAACAATCGTCGGCCACTCCCAAGCCTTGCAAAACATTCCATTGTAGGCCATCCATCTCTAAGTTTTTTTTGCTTACTGCATCCGTACATCACACAAATCGTGTCATATGCATTGTACTTTCTTTTTGTATTGTAATCATAATATGAACATTGGCATAACCATGTCCGATGAGGAAAATCGGAAGCCAGCCTGCTTAGGAAGAGTTTTGATCCTCCTTACACGTTACTACCTGTGTGACCTAGGGAGTGAGGAAGCCAGTATTCGTGGGAAAGTGGACGAAATGTACAAATTCCTAAGGGGGCTATACCTCCAGAGGGAAAAAAAAAATGATAGGTTGGGAATGAGTGTGAGCCAATAAAAATATAGTCTTCGGAGCACAAAAGAAATAGGAAGATAGAAGTCGAAGATAGAAGTTAGCTGCAATGAGAGAGGCATGCATGACGACTCTATCCCTATCACACAACTTGGAGAGGAGTCAAAGCATACACCTACCAAGCCCCTACTTGCAAAGGGACTAGCCACCCCTTTGCATCAAAAAGAAAAGAGAGCAGCCACACCTTAGCCTAGGTGTTTATTACCTCCATGCAGGGATAGGGTTGGTCAGCATGCCTTTGAGGGTGTAAAAAAAATGAATTATTGAAAAAAGTAGGTGTAGGGCCCTATGAGTTTGGCATGGAGCCCAGTTTATCTCGAAAGCCCATTGGTTGAGTGAGAGCCACCATAAACTCAGGAATCCAGGTAGCACCAAGTGAGTTGAGGACATTCTAGTCCCTTGTAGCAGGCAATGAAGGCTTCCTCGGTGTTGAGGGCATATCTTCCATAAACCATGCATAAAGCTTGCTTCTATCTTATGTGTCTTGCATAAGTCATTTGGCATTCAACATTTTCGATTACACCACTTTTTGCATTTTGCATTGCTTTGCAAGGCGTTTGCCCATGTTCCAACCAGGGGCATGCCAGCTGCCTTTTGAGTTGGAATTTTGGCAAAAAGGGATCTTTAGCCAGGGGTATGTTAACTGCTCTTTGGTTGGGAATAGGTCTTTGACTAGGGGCATGCTAGCTACCTTTCTAAGTCAAGAAGATCATGGGGACAGTACTACTTTTGAGAGCATGAAGATGAGGCTTCCTGCAAGCATTTCAGGATAAGCTTGTCAGTTCAGAGAAGCATAGCTGTCACGGCATATGAAACTGGCTGGTGACATGCATCGCAACAGCCTGCAGACCCGTCGGACTTCTTCCAAGGCAAAAGCAAGTTCTGTCTACCTAAAGCGAAAGGCATGGAAAGTGGGTTTCCAGAATCTAGCCACAGCGCATAACAAGTACGCCAGTTCACTTCAACCATGGCAATATTCAACAATGAAGAGGACATGCCCCAAACCCGCAGTTGCTCACGGTCCTCAGCAATTAGTGCACCAATCAATGTTTGCAGAACATCAGAAGAGTACTTTGGTGTCACCATGGTTAGATGCCCAGGCAGATATGATTTGGCAATCATGACAGTTATCTAGTGGGCCCCGTCATACACCAGCAATGCAAATAATGTCATTTCCAAGGCCAAAAGTACAAAATGGCCATGAGAATTGTGTTTTGGCCCCCAACACTCCGTAGCTCGCATATGAATGCAAAAGGCAAATTGTGAAGAAAATAAGCGCACAGCCCTCCAAAAATTCACCAAGTGGGGTAATTTGCAGAAAACCCCTTGACAACGTGAAATTTGCAGAATAGCCCACAAAGGGTACGACAAATCACATTTGAGCAGAAACTTGCAAGCACTCAGCAGAATTTCAAATATCAGCTGCACAGTAGCAATACAACCATCGGAGCTTTGCCATATCAGGCTAATTTGCAATAATGCCCTCTAGTTTCGGAAAATTGCAGATATGCCCCAACATTTTGTGAAATTCACAAACAAAGCCAATTCAGATCGGCACTCCAGCAAGGTTCCTTCAGAGGATATTGCACATGCATCTCAGCAAGAACTCCAGAGCCAACAACAACACAATTGCAGTTTTGCCCTGCACAGTTGAGCCAGCTTTCTTCCTGGGAAACAATCCAAGGATCATCGCTTTTCTTTTTCGAATTCTCATTCCGGGTGGATGAGATCCTTCTATCCCTTCTTTATCGGATTTTCGTGGGTGCGAGATCAATTTGTTTGACCTTTGACCAGGTGGTCAAGGTCCTTTCCTTTCCTTTCCTTGGATTTTCGTTGACGCGAAATCCTTTTGTTTGACCTTTGACCAGGCGGTCAAGGTCCTTTCCTTTGCTTTCTTTGGATTTTCGCGGGCGCGAAATCCTTTTGTTTGACCTTTGACTGGGCGGTCAAGGTCCTTTCCTTTGCTTTCCTTGGATTTTCGTGGGCGCGAAATCCTTTTGTTTGACCTTTGACCGGGCGGTCAAGGTCCTTTCCTTTGATTTCCTTGGATTTTTGCGGGCGCGAAATCCTTTTGTTTGACCTTTCACCAGGTGGTCAAGGTCCTTTCCTTTGCTTTCCTTGGATTTTCGTAGGCGTGAAATCCTTTTGTTTGACCTTTGACTGGGCGGTCAAGGTCCTTTCATTTGCTTTCCTTGGATTCTCGCGGGCGCGAGATCTTTTTCCTTGGCTTTTGATCGGGCGGTCAAAGTTGACCTTTGACCGGGCAGTCGAGGTCTTCTCCTTGCGGGCGTGAGATCCTTTTCTTTGGCTTCAGACCGAGCAGTCAGAGTCGACCTTCGACTGGGCAATCGAGGTCATTTCCGTTGCTTTTCTTAAATTTTCGCGGGCGCGAAATCCTTTTGTTTGACCTTTGACCGGGCGGTCAAGGTCCTTTCCTTTGCTTTCCTTGGATTCTCGCGGGCGCGAGATCCTTTTCCTTGGCTTCTGATCGGGCGGTCAGTGTCGACCTTTGACCGGGCGGTCGAGGTCTTTTCCTTTCTTTTCCTTTTTCCTTGCGGGTGTGAGATCCATTTCTTTGGCTTCTGACCGGGCGGTCAGAGTCGACCTTCGACTAGGCGGTAGAGGTCATTTTTGTTGCTTTTCTTGGATTTTTGCGGGCACGAAATCCTTTTGTTTGACCTTTGACCGGGCAGTCAAGGTCCTTTCCTTTGCTTTCCTTGGATTCTCGCGGGCGCGAGATCCTTTTCCTTAGCTTCTGATCTGGCGGTCAGAGTTGACCTTTGACCGGGCAGTCGAGGTCTTTTCCTTTATTTTCCTTTTTCCTCGCGGGCGCGAGATCCTTTTCTTTGGCTTCTTATCGGGCGATTACAGTCGACCTTCGACTGGGTGGTTGAGGTCATTTCCGTTGCTTTTCTTGGATTTTCGCGGGCGCGAAATTTTTTTGTTTGACCTTTGACCGGGCGGTCAAGGTCCTTTCCTTTGCTTTTCTTGGATTTTCACGGGCGCGAGATCCTTTTCTTTTGCTTTTAATCGGGTGGTTAGAGTCGACCTTCGACCAGGCTGTCGAGGTCATTTCCATTGCTTTTCTTGGATTTTCGTGAGCGCGAAATCCTTTTGTTTGACCTTTGACCGGGCGGTCAAGGTCCTTTCCTTTGCTTTCCTTGGATTTTCGCGAGCGCGAAATCTTTTTGTTTGACCTTTGACCAGGTGGTCAAGGTCCTTTCCTTTGCTTTCCTTGGATTTTCGCAGGCGAGAAATCCTTTTGTTTGACCTTTGACCGGGTGGTCAAGGTCATTTCCTTTACTTTCCTTGGATTCTCGCGGGTGCGAGATCCTTTTCCTTGGCTTCTGGTCGGGCGGTTAGAGTCGACCATTGACCGGGTGGTCAAGGTCCTTATCCTTTTCTTTGGATTTTCGCAGGCGCGAATTCCTGCTGTTCGACTTTTGACCGGGTGGTCAAGATCTTTTCTGTAGCTTTTCTTGGGTTTTCACGGGCGCGAAATCCTTTTGTTTGACCTTTGACCTGGCGGTCCAGGTCCTTACCCTTTTTCCTTGGGTTTTCGCAGGCGCGAAATCCTTTTGCTTGACCTTTGATCGGGCGGTCAAGGTCCTTCTCCTTTTCCTTGGATTTTTGCAGGCGTGAAATCCTTTTGCTCGACCTTTGACCGGGAGGTCAAGGTCCTTCTCCTTTTCCTTGGATGTTCGCGGGCACGAATTCCTTTTGCTTGACCTTTGACTGGGAGGTCAAGGTCCTTCTCCTTTTCTTTGGATTTTCGTGGGCGTGAAATCCAACTGTTTGACCTTTTGACTAGGCGGTCAAGGTCCTTTTTCTCCTTTTTTCTTTTTTGTTGTTTTCACGAGCGTGAAATCCCTTTGCTTGCCCTCGGTCCGTGTAGATAGGGCCCTCTTTCTTGTTTGACAAATGGTATGTTTGTCACGCCCCTTTTCTTGGGCTGGTATCCCCAACTACTCGGTTGACAACCGTCATGCTGTCTGGCGGTTGGGTTGACGAGACTTAGATGGCTTGTCATATCCCACCTCCTCCGGTTGATAACCTCAAAAAATCCAACTGATGAGTCCGACAACTTATCATTTTCTTGCTAGTGGTTCCCTTCGTGCACAAGATTTCTTTGTTTTTTGCCTTGTTACTTCAGCATTGGCATCAGCATTGCATCCACTTACAAGCACCCATTCTCGTGTTTACAATGTTAGCATCAGCTTTGCATTTTACTCTCAAGATCGGCTCTTGCATTTGTTTTCTTTGCATTGGCATCACATTTCCAGCATTTAGATCAGCAGTCGCACGCATTTTGCATTTGCATTTGGCAACAAGTCATGACTTTCGGTGCATCCACCAAATAAGTGACATAATGCCCACAGCAAACACCATTCCTCCGCAACCTCAAAATGGGGGTATCTTGTCAACCCTGAGTATCGGTCTCAGTTCCCTCCGTCCCTCGACCTCGCTCAGGGAGGGGCATCTGTAGACACCCCGATTTTGAGGTGGCTCATAGGTAAACTCTCCAGATGTTGCTTTGGATGTGGCAAGCTCAACCACTTTTGAATCCTACTCAACCTTTTAACTCGCCAGAGATCATTGCATAAATCGACCACAAGCCCGTGGCCCAATTAGCCATTCAGGCAGCTAGTAGATAGCACCAATGTGGAGCACCAAGCAGGAGTACTAAAGTGGCGCACCTAGCTGGAGTACCAAGGTGGTGCACCTTAGCAGAGCACCATCCTGGCGCACAACCACTTTTCAGAGTGCTGGCTGCTGGCTTTCCATCTCCTGTGCTTGTAACCCTCGCTAGCGGATATTCCCTGTGAATCTACGCCAGGCTCTTCATTTGCGAGGCTGTCTGCATCCCATGGGAGTTACCTTTGTGGAACTCTATAAAAAGACCTCCATTGGCAACCATTTAGCACTCTTGGTTAAGCCATTCACTTATTCCTAGCAACCCTCTCTCGTTTCCTGAAGATATCCTTGCATTCCAGAGCAGCCTCAGCCAATCCAAAGCAACAAGGAAGTATTATCTTGAGCCTTCAAGGAGGAAACACCACAAGCAAGGTAAGATCCTTACTCCTCTTTCATTTATCCTTTTATTTAAGTTCTAGATATTACACTGTATAAAAGCATGTAAAGAACAAGATATCTGATCTGTTAGTAAGCTGTTTTCATGATGTTTTTGTGATGAGATGATTGCTCCTACATGTATATTCACAATGCTCCAATGCCATATT
>JAMKQA010006852.1:0-12091 GCA_024699735.1 Posidonia australis
TAAAACATGGGGTGTAGACCTCCTAGTCTACTCCAAAACCCCTCAATCAAAACATGAATCCATTAAGCATGCTGTTCTAACAAAAATCACAAAGGCATCAAGCCCAAACACATTCACTGTAGCATGCTTCAAGAACATCCACGAAAATCATACAAAATGTCCATAAATCGACATGATATCAACATGCTCACATCATTCATCTCATTCCCAACATTTCCCCATTTTTTTGCATGATTTAAACATCATTTTCATGATTTTCCCTCAAACCCAACATGACTCAATCTGCGGATGAACAGAAGGGAAAACAGTAAGGAAACGCGTACCTGGCTCCGACGAACCTCGCGTACCCTCACACCGGTGGTGCACGGCACCAGCCTAGCCCCCCACACTCACGAGAGCTCCTCTGGTGCGCGACACTTCCGCAACAACCACACTCCCTCTTGCCCTCTCTCTGCTTCTCTGCTTCTCTGCTTCTCCCCCCATGCCGCACACCTCCTCTTAACGCCTCCGACGCCTGCCATCCCGGAATCTCGCCGACGTCCACCAACTGCGCGTAGCTCTGGACGGAGGGGAAGGAACGAGCAGCCCTCCCCCGCTAGGTTCATGAGATCCGTAGCTCGGTCACGGGCGTGGAGAAGACAGGTAAAGGCATGGTGCGGCACTGCTGGCTCCTGACTGAGTCAAAGCTCAAGCCCAAGTGGGTCCACCACAAGCACGGGTCCCAAAGTAGAACTGACCCACTGGCCACAGAAAACACACCACAAGGGAGAAACGAAGGCACAAAACACAGAGGGAGCCCACAGCCAACAAGCACAAACTGGATTGACCATTAATAAACCATACACATATAATTACAAGAAATCCATGGTTTATATTAAATGAAAAAACCCAGACATAGATGTTACAGTTTATGATTTGATTTTGAGCCCAATGGGGCATTGTGTTTTATGTTTTAGGCTGGATCTGGTCAAAAATGTGAATTTGAAAGTGTGTTTTGGGAAGAAATCTCAAATATATTGAAAAGGGGAATGTTTTGGAAAAATGAATTCCAAAAGGTTTTGAAAGAAATGTAAAGGAATGTTTTTTAAGAAAAAGTGGTTTTGGAATGAATTACAAATGTTTTGAGAAAAGAAAAAGGAAACATGGCTTTTGAAAAAGCATGGTTTGGGATTGAATTTCCAAGTGATTATTTAATAAAAGAAAGGATGATTTTCAAAAAGAGAAAACCAAGTTTTGAAAAAGTGAGATTTATGGTTTTGCCGATGTTTTGTGGTTTGTATGTTTTGGGGGCGGTACTAGGTGACTTAGATGTCACTCACGCGTGCTATTTGGTTTTCAGGTGAAGACCACGTGCAGTCGGTTTCCGGTGCAGGAGTTGGAGCTTCTAGCCGCACATTGTGATCTTGAAGGTGAGCCTTAGTTACAGTCATTTGATGTTTCTGTAATTAGTGTAATTATGCTTGATACTGTGTTTTGGTAGCGTGCCCGGGATCGAGGCGTTACAAATAATGTATATAAAATGAATGTATCCTATGAATCTAGGTTATGCCTTGCATCTACAGATGATGAAAAATGGCTTTGGCATAAACGACTTGGTCATGTTAGCATGAGTTAATTATCCAAAATTTCAAAAAATGAAAGTGTTGTTGGTTTACCAAAATTAGATTTTCATAAAGATAAACTATGTGATGCTTGTCAATTTGGAAAACAATCTAAAACCTCATTTAAGGCAAAAGATTGTATTTCCACTACTCAACCACTTGAACTCATCCACATGGATTTATTTGACCCTGGTAGGACATTAAGTTTTGGTGGAAAAAGATATGCATTTGTATTAGTAGATGATTTTTCTAGATTCACTTGGGCTTTGTTTTTAGCAAATAAAAATGATGCATTTTTTGAATTTTGAAAGTTTTGCAAGAAAATACAAAATGAAAAAGGATTGAAAATAATTAGAATAAGAAGTGATCATGGTGGGGAATTTGAAAATGAAAATTTTGAAATATTTTGTGAAGAAAATGGTTTTATACATGATTTTTCGTTTCCTAGAGCTCCTTCACAAAAATGGAGTAGTTGAAAGGAAAAATCGAACTTTACAAGAAATGGCAAGGACTATGCTTTGTGAAAATAATTTACCAAAGTATTTTTGGGCCGAAGCCGTAAACACCACTTGTTACATTTTAAATCGCATCTCTCTAAGAGCTATTTTAAACAAAACTCCCTTTGAGTTGTGGTTTGAAAAAGTTCCAAGAATTTTTTATTTTAAGTTTTTGGTTGTAAATGTTTCATTCTTAATACTAAGGATAATTTGGATAAATTTGACTCTAAATCTGATGAAAGTATTCTTGTAGGATACTCTACAAAAAGCAAGGCATATAGAATTTATAATAAAAGAATATTAACTATAGAAGAATCCATGCATGTAGATTTTGATGAAAATCTAACTAAAATAATCAATGAAGAAGAAGAACCTGAATTCTATGATAATAATGCAAATAATGATGAAACAAATCAAAATATAGATGGATCTAAAGATAATCCTAAATCATGACAATATATGTTTAGTCACCCTAATGATCTCATCATTGGTGAAGTCTCCAAGGGAATCATGACTAGATCTAAACAAGAAAAAGAATGTGGCACATATGCCTTTGTTTCGTCAATAGAGCCCAAAAATGTAAATGAGGCTTGTGTTGATGAATATTGGGTAAATTCTTTGCATGAAGAGTTAAATCAGTTTGAAAGAAACAATGTATGGAAGTTGATTCCAAAACCTGAAAATCAACAAGTAATTGGAACTAAATGGATATTTAGAAACAAATTAGATGAATCTGGGAATGTAATTAGAAATAAGGCTAGACTTGTAGCTCAAGGTTATAATCAAGAGGAAGGCATTGATTTTGATGAAATCTATGCTCCTGTAGTTAGATTAGAGTCCATTAGGATGTTATTAGCATATGCTAGTCACCTAGGATTTAAACTTTTTCAAATGGACGTAAAAAGTGCATTTCTAAATGGAGTTATTGAAGAAGAACTTTATGTTAAACAACCCCTAGATTTTGAAGATGAATCCTATCCAAATCATGTCTATAAATTGAACAAAGCATTGTATAGACTAAAGCAAGCACCTAGGGCTTGGTATGAAAGATTGAAAAATTTCTTAATTGATCAAAAATTTACTATTAGTACTATTGACTATACTCTGTTCATAAAGAAGTTAGATAATGATATTTTACTTATTCAAGTATATGTTGATGATATCATTTTGGGATCAACTAATGAAGATCTATGCAAAGAATTCTCATTAGTTATGCAAAAAGAATTTGAAATGAGTATGATGGTTGAATTAACTTTCTTTCTAGGATTACAAATAAAACAAAACAAAAATGGAATATTTATCAACCAAGAAAAATACACTAGGGAATTATTGAAGAAATTTGGTATGGAACATAGCAAAATAGCTAGGACACCTATAAGCACCTCCACTAAGTTAGAAAAGGATGAGAATGGACAAAAGGTAGACCAAAAAGTATATAGGAGAATGATTGGATCTCTTTTGTATTAAATAGTTAGTAGACCAGATATAATGTTTAGTGTATGCTTGTATGCAAGATTTCAAACATCATCTATGGAATCACACTTGATAGTTGTTAAAAGAATTTTAAGATATCTTCAAGGATCAATTGATTTTGGATTATATTATCCTAGAAACACTAGCTTGGATTTAATAGGTCATAGTGATGCTAATTATGCTGGATGTAGAACTGATAGAAAAAGTATTGGTGGAACTTGCCAATCTTTAGGACACTCTTTAGTCTCTTGGTTCAGTAAGAAACAAAATAGTGTTGCACTCTTAACAACGGAGGCTGAATATATCGCAGCTGGTTGTTGTTGTGCCTAAATTTTATGGATGAAACAAACTCTAAAAGACTTTAATATAACATTGTCAACAACTCCAATTTTTTGTGAGAATACAAGTGCAATTAATTTATCCAAAAATCCAGTACATCACTCTAGAACAAAACACATTGAAGTAAGACATCATTTCTTAAGAGATAATGTTCTTAAAAATAATATAAAATTAGAATTTATTCTAACTAAAGAACAAGTTGCTGATATATTTACAAAACCACTAGAAGAACAACAATTCACTAAAATAAGAAGAGATTTAGGTATTTGTACACCATCAGAAATAGTGTAAGTAATTATTAAAAATAATCACTTTGGTACACCGAAAATTTTTGGAATACTGAAATTTTCTGTATCAATTTACCAATTTATATCGGAACACCTCATTTCTCTAAGAGTTACTTAATGATCTTCCGATCATGTCACGGTCGACTGAAAAATACTGTTTCGATACATTGAAAATTTTCGGTCTACCGATATTTCTGTCAGATTTTTCAAGAACCTGATTTTTCGATATACCGTTTAATATTGGTCTACCGAATCCCCTGTGCCAATTGACTTAAATGTCAAGTTTTGGCTTACTAATTTTATTTCGGTATACCGATTTCCTCATATCAAACGTTAAAACCCCTAGTTTCTTTTGTTCTTCCCATTCACTTCTCACACCTTTAACCTCTCCAGCGGCTCTTCGAAATCTCACCCCACGCCCTCTCGCTTCTGATCAGCCCTCCCTCTCTCTTTTTCCACCACCACTCTCCTTTGAATCAAGTGCTCGGAGCCATGGCCTCCAAGAAGCAACTAGCCAGTCGTCCCAAGAGGAAGCAAGCTGAGCTTCCCAACTCTCCACCACGAACCAGTGATTACTCTTTCCGTTTTGCAAATGAAGAGGCTCAACAGGCACATCAAGAAAGGTTTGCAAACAGAGAAGTCTTGACCGAGAGATGGGTAAACTTTCCAGAACTTGGAGCCATTGAAGTCCTCTTTACATTTCAAATGCTTGTTCTAATTCTAGGATCCATAGGTGATAGATTCTATTACCTTCAACTTATATCAAAATTTTATGCCAATATGACTATTTCCCATGATCTCATACAATCATACTTAGTTGGCATAAACATATCCTTTGATGATGTGCTCATAGGCCAGTTGCTTAAAATTCCTTCGTCTGGGTAGATATCACTTTATCAATTTATGAACTTAATTGGGCGTAGTCGGATATCAACAAAGCCATTTCCTAGAACCCAAGGAGCACTTTCAAACCAAACAAAATCAATCAACTGACAAAACAATATAGAATAATTGCCTACATTATCGCGGCAAATATTGTCTAAAAGAAAGGTCATTTTGATGAACTAAGTGAACTCACATGTAAAGCCGTCTATGCCATTACTAAGAAAATACAAGTCAATTGGGCTAGAGTCATCGTTCATTGTATGACCTATGTTAAGACTAAGTTATTTTTCAGATCAATCCTTACCTATCTTTTTGAGTATTTTGATGTCCCCTTTGAAAATGAACCTAGGATGGTTGTCAAGACTAAACCCTTAGGAATGTCAGCCATAGAAAAAATGGAACAAGCAATTGATAGGTCAAGAACGTCAAAAAGTGTCCATCCCTCCTCTTCTAGTGCTCCTCAAGTTGAAAAAGACTCTGAAAGTTTTGGAGAAGAAGAAGAAGATTCAATCGCCAAGAAGGTTGACATGCTCCAATAACAAATCAATGAAATAAAAATTCGTCAACAACAACAGCATGAGGAAAATCAAGTTAAAATGGATCTCATCCTCTCGAGGCTTGTAGAAACAACAAAAATCACCCACACCAAGTTAGAAGCCTACCAGGAGCAACTTGAAGAGTATCATGTTGATATGAAGGAGTACATTCATAGGGATTCGCCTCCTGAGTCTTGAGTGATTGTGAGGAATTTTTTTGTGTGATCTTGTAATATGTATCACCCTTGATACATGTTATATGATGGAAATCTTCAAAAAGTAACAAAGATGCTTAATTAATCTTATTTGGTGCTTAATTCATCTTATTTGTTGAATGTTTGTTCACCTTTGTCAGGGGGGAATTAATGCTTAATTTCTTTTGATTATGACAAAAAGGGGGAGAAAATAGGGTCTCAAAATGATATATACAATCCATGACACATTTTAATTTTATTCTTGGTTTCATATGCATCACTAAAGGAATATCTAGAAATGAATTTCTTTATACATGCTTATTGATAGGGGGAGTATTCGTTTTGTCATCATCAAAAAGGGGGAGATTGTTGAGAAATTTACATTGATTTTGATGATAACAAAAGTAATTCAATATAAACTAACGAAATGAGTTGAGAATTGTTGTTGAATTATAAAGCACAGGTGAATTATCACAAAGGCCGGATGAAGAAAACAAAAAGAGGTGTCATGAAATATCTGGTAAAAATATGTATTTGAACTCATTAGATGTAAAAACAGCATACCGAATTATAACGGTATACCATATGAAAAAGGGGTTGTAAATTCTAAAATGTAAAACGAAAATCAGTACTCCGATTAATTTTGGCATACCGAATCAAGAAAAATCGGAACATCACACGGTACACCGAATTACAAAGAACAAAGGAAGGAAAAAGTAGAAACGACACATCGGAAGTTTTCGCATACCGAATTGCTCAATCATTGCAGTTTTCGGTCGACTGATGGATTTCGGCGTACCGAATCTACTGTCAGTAAGCAAAAGATTTTCTAGTCATTAGACACAATTAGAGCTGAGCTCAACACTATAAATCGTGGTCTAATGGCACCTTAGAATGATACACAAGCATTCCTTGCTATCATACTCCTAGTGTTGAAAATCTTGAGCAAAATTCTCATCCGTTCCTCCCTAGCCATCTTAAGCTTCCTCTCTAACTTCATCAAGCTTGGCAAGTGTTGGGAGATCACAAACGTTTGTAAAGGCTACAATTGTAACCAAGTTGAGTAGAGTTCTTCACCAGGTGCGAGAAGGGAGCGTCGGTTGTGGCACAAGTAAGGTAATTGTACTTGTAAATTTTCGATATTAAGGAAAGGGGAAAATCTCAAGTAGGGAACTTGAGAAGTGGACTAGGCTGGGGTTGGCTGAACTACTATAAATCATTGAGCATTTCTATTGTTGTTTATTCATCTTTGTGTGATTGCATATTTCTCTTATTATAATTTGTCTTAAGAAAATTAAAATCTAAAGATTCTCTATTCACCCCCCTCTAAAGAAGCCTAATGATTCTACAATAAGGTCACAACGAAGATGGTGAATCGAAGGAAAGATACTCGACTCGAAAACACCAAAGGAAAGCTAAAGAAATTAATAAGGAAAATGGAGTCACCACCTAATATTTTAATGGAACAATGAGGAAAACTGGATGCATGAAAATGCGAGAAAAAGGATGCAAATGAATATGCTCATGTTATGTGCCAATGAAAAGTGACGCAAAGGTCATCGCAGGCGAGAGAAAGGGTAAGGACTCTTGTTACACATGGGGAAGGTGTTAGGCACCCCTATATGCTCGATGAGTTAGTCTTTCTAGGTTAATTGCTCGCTCATGTGTCACCAAATGATCATGCATGCTTACTAAGTCTAAATGGATGAATGCCACATGCCATGCCAATGTTGATGAGATGAATGGGCTCAACAGCACTACTCGAGCTCTAAACCAAGGCACCAAGGTGTTGGTCCAAAGAACACTGAGTAGTAAGTATCATCGCTCTAAGAATGGATGAAGGAAGCCAAAAAGCTCCAGAAAACCAGTGCCATGTAGGCAAAGGAATAGAAGGAAACATATGTGAATTTAGAAACAAAATGAGAGTTGATGTCGAAAAACATGGAAAGCCAAGCAATGCAAGTTGAAACACATGGATTACTGTAACATAGAAGGAAACATGCACGAAAATCGATGACAAAACAAATCTGAAAGTGTAATGGAGCTCAGTCAACTATTTGAACTGTACTAGTCAAACCACGTTGATAAGATGCACTATCTACTCATGCCACCTATATGCACCATCCGGATTTGCCAGAACAGTTGCAAAACAGTTTACTTGTCCTTACTCCTAATGCAAAAATGTTGATGCATGATGTATGTGGGATGCACGGGAAGCAAGAGGGGAGTGTAGGGATCATACTTGAGTGCTCAGTTGGAGGCAAGGCCACCTGGAGTGCTCCTTCCACCTACCTTATCAGAGAAGGGATTCAGCCGACGAGCTTCTCTAAGAACTTCATCTAGAGGTTTCAGCGGAGCAATTTATCAAGTCCAAAGGTTCAAGGGAGCATGAATGGATGCAGGGATGCTAGGTGGATGCATGGATATGCAATGTTGGCCTTCCTCCATTCTCACCACACCTCATCGATGTCCACGAGCTCGGTCGGCCATCCAAGTGGAAAGGAGCTTCAAGCGAACATCCAGGAAGGCTTGGAGAAGAGAGGAGGGGGTGATGATATGCCAGGATGGGTGTGAGAATGCTCACTGGCCATAGGCTATCTCTGTGTCCGTCAAACCCATCGCCGATGGTGAGTAAGTGCAGCATGGATGCATGGATGGGTGCATCACGAGCAAACTCAAATAATTCACACAAAGAGTATGTTGAAAATGCGATGCAAATGTAGAGAAAAAAAAGGAGATAAGCCATGGATGGAATGGCCTACTTGCGGTGTGTGTCTTCCTTAGCGACGGTGACAACGTCTTTCCTAGTGGATGGTGCACGGCGGTGTCGGAGGTGGCCAGTGAGGTGTTGGTGGAGGTCGTGTGAGGGTCGAGGAATGCACGGACATAGTTGCTCAGTTGTTTCAAGGCTTGGATGGTTGGATAGGTTGATGGGTACTCGATTGAGGCTTGACGTCACTGCTCGGCCGGAGATGGAAATGTGGCTCAACTCAGGGGTTGAAGGTGATAGGGCTGACCTGAGGAGGGCTAATGGATGTAAATGTGGGGTTGCTTGGCTATTTAGGGGTTGTGTGTGGTATGCAATGACTGTGTAATACATTGGATGGTCGGAAACGACGGTTTAGGCAGCTGAAAGGTGGCTAGAGAGCTTGAATAGTTGGGGGAGTGCAAAAGGAATGGTCAAGAGTGTTACTGGAGGTGCTTTGAGAGGAGCTGAACACAATATAGTTGGTGCAAGGCCATGGCAAGATTGTGTTGGCAATGGATAGTCGGAAGAGGCTCAAAGATGGCTAGAAAATTGGGTTAAAGTGGCTGAAGGTGGCTAGGAAGGTGCTCTTGGCTAAGGAAGGCTCAGGGAACCAGGAGAGTGCCCAAAGGAAGAGCTACGTGAGCTCAGGGAAGGCTAAAATAGAGGGAAGAGGGAAGGAAGGTCGTTGGATTCAAAAGTTTGTTAAGGCCGTTAAAGATTAAACCAAAGGGATGTGATTGGGTGTTGAATAAAGAAGAGGGGTATTATGGTCCAAAAGACTCAGGAATCACACTCAGATCCATGCCATCCAATGAGAGGAGGTGAATTGGTGGTTCTCCAAGTGAAAGGACCAAATCACCCCTCAGTCAAATAAGCTCTGACCCAGGCAAGGCACAGTACCTACCTGTGCCTCCTTTATGCACCCCAAATACATGCCGTTAATGTGCGCTTCGGCCAAATCAGGGCTTGTGGCTGTATTCTAAATTTGCTCCTTAATTGTAGGGCCATCAAACAAGGTTGGGCTTGGTGTTTCGAGATAAGTTGATGATGTTAGGATGGATTGGAGGTTTTAGGGTTGATTTAAGAGTGGTTTTGTGGTGTGAAAAAGGGTTCTAGTGTGGGAAAGTACCTCGTTGCTGTTGATACACGCTTTTGGAGAATTCCGCCAATGAGTGGCTGCGAAAGTAGAGTGTCTACATCAACCAAAATGATTGTATTACGCAACTAGGATAATAAACACAATAGTATTCGCAATGGGTTCTTTAAATTTTAGGAAAAAGTGAAAGTGTTTTAAGAACAAGCAACTAAAATAGCATGATAGTTGGAATAAATACAATAGTTCAATAATTTCAGTAACATGATAGTTGGAATAAACACAATAACAAGCAACATGTGTTGATGGTTCTTGATCAAACATAATAGTACAATAACTGAGACAAGCAATAGAGTATTTTTGGAACATCAACTTGAGGTGATAAGAAAAGAACAAATGTAGCAAACTTGATAAAAGGTCCTTCTTCAATTTTCCTGAGGTGATAAGAAAAGAACAAACGCATAAGTATAAGAAAAGTAACACAGAAGAATTGATATAGCAGCAATATAAAGGAGTTCTAGAACAATAAAGGGATTATAAACCTAGAATCTAAAGGGATTATAAACTTAGAATAGATATTAAAAGTTTCAGACTCTTAAGATGAAATAAAAAGTAAAAATAAATGATTGGTTTGTCATGGAATTTAAGATTAAGACAAAATGCAAGGAATAGTTGTTCTTTGAACACAAAATAATGTTTTGAGGGAAAACATGTTCTTTGAATGCATTAATGCAATAATATGGTGGTCTTGAGTCAATGGATAAATACTTAAATGGATAACTGTTGGAAAAATGATATTATTTATTTATTTTGATGATAACAATATGGACTTTATGAATATTTTCAATCTTGTAAGAATGCTCTCAAGGACAGACATGAAGAAACAAGACAAGGCATACAAGACAAGCTTTCAAAAGATACTCTAGAGAAAATGACTAGAAGATATGAAGAAATGCAAAAGAAGGACTCAAGGGACAAAATTGTCATTTTCATTGTATTACATAAATTGATGTAATTCTTTATTATCTTTCTTGATGTAATTTCTAGGAGTGTAATGATCTCCCAACATAACTCATCATCCTAGAAAGTTAGGAGTACCCATTAGAATACCCTTAAAAACATTGAAGAGAAAATGTTGAGTCAAGTCCTAAAACGACATATTGAATTCCTTCGACATATCGAAAATAAAAATGAATATAAAATTAGGGTTAACAGCTAACAGAATCTGAATGGGCTGTGCTAAACAATTTTCGATCAACCAAATTTATTCGGCACACTGAATTGCTCGACCGTTGCAGATTTCGGTCGACCGAAGAATTTCAGCGTGCCGAATCTTCTATCAGTTGGCAAAAGATTTCCTAGTCGTTAGACACAATTAGAGTTAAGCTTAACACTATAAATCATGGTCTAATGACACCTTTGAAGACACAGAAAGCATCCATAGCTATCATACTACTAATGTTGCAAGTCTTGAGCTAAATTCTCATCCTTTACATCCTCTCTAGCCATCTTAAGCTTCCTTTCTCACTTCATCAAGCTTGGCAAGTGTTGGAAGATCATAAGAGTATTGTAAAAGCTACTGTTGTAATCAAGGAGTTACTCGTGCTCCCCTCCATGGGTTGGTGAGCTACCCACTCATCATCAGCATTGTCCTCATGCATCACCCGACATCAGGGTCAACCCTTGCATGCATGGGCCACGAGTCATGACTTTTGGTGCATCCATCGAATAAGTGGTTCACGACCTCACAGCAAGTACCACTCTCCCGTAAACTCAATGGGGTGTCTTGTCAACCCTGAGCATCGGTCTCGATTCCCTCAACCTCGATCAGGGAAGGGCATCTGTAAACATCCCAAATTTGTAGTCACTTGACAGCAGGCTCCCCTGGAAAGATGCTTTGGTTGCGACTTCTAAACCTAAACCTTAACTCCACCAAAACCCTAAACCCACAAATCCACTCAAGCCCATTTAGGCCCACACAAACCCACTCTGACCTAATCTAAGCAAAACCCATAATTAAAAATCAAAACCAAACAAAACTTACTTAAATCATTAAAAAACCTGAATTAATTAAGTAAAAACTTTTAATCCAAACCTAAACCACATACAATCCACTTAAATATTGAAAATCCCAATTAATCAAATAAAATCCACTTAAGCCACTTAAAATCCAAATTTAATTAGGTGAAAACCCTAATTGAAATCAAAATCAAATAAAATCCATTTAAAGCATTTAAAACCCAAGTTAATTAAGTGAAAACCATAATTAAAATCAAAATCAAGTAAAATACATGTAAACCTTTTAAAACTCAAATTAATTCAACAAAAACCCTAATTATAACCCTAATCAAGTAAAACTCAATAAAATCCATTGAAAATTAAATCTAATTAAATAAAAACCCTAATCCAAACAAAAATCAAGCAAAAAACCAATTAA
>JAMKQA010006853.1:0-10178 GCA_024699735.1 Posidonia australis
GCTGTGCATCTTCCAACCGGACTCCAAATTGGTCCCAGATTGCAACCAGATGCACAGAAAACCACCCACAACCACACACAACCAAGAAAAAACAGATTATCCATTAATAAACCATTAAGCACAAAATCACAAATAACACATGGTTTATTAAATACAAATGGATAACCGGGCCCAGATGTTACATTAATATATATATATATATATGCATACTAATAAAAAACATGAAATACCTAAGTATAGAGTCCAGGCCTGGTTCAATGGACCAAAATCCTTCAGTCAAACAAACTAGTGGGCCAGGGCTGAAACTGACAACAAATTCAGCATACTTAATTGGTTCGATATGTCGAACTAGGTGATTTCACGACACCCTAATTTGGAACCGAAAATCTAAACCTATAAACCACCACACCAAACTACACGTATAATATATCAAAATGAAGATCTCGATGAGATCTTCTAATCGGGGCAAGAATCACAGTGATCCATTGCCAGAGTTATAGGAAAACACCAAATAAGTTCGAGTGAGCACTATTCACTTGCCAACACATATCTAAGCATAAATGCTCAATAAAATCTACAAAAATTCCTACAATCATCCTCACACTATCATGCACCTAGGAATCAAATTAAAAACCAAAAGAAATCCTACGAGGTGTGTACCTAGCACCAAAGATGCAATGGCATGAGACAAACGACACACATCCTCCACCGGTTACGAGCTCCTCGTCTCTCACACGACGGTGGTGATGCGACAGTGATAGTGGGCTCCTCCTCCAGCCATCTCTCCCTTTCTCTCCCTCACCCTATTGTCTCATCTCCCTCTCACTCTCCCTGTCTCTTCCTCACTCTCTCTCCTTTCCTTAAGATGGAATAAAGGAGTGGAAAGATGAAGAAGAAGAAGGGGAATTGGGGCCCAAGAGAAGAGAAAGAAAAGGTGGAAAGAAGAAAAGAAAGAAAGTAAGGAAGGAAGCGACAACACGAGACTATGCCACACGACCTTCCACATCCACCTGACTCATGTAAACTGAGACCCGCCACCAGAGCATGCTAGAGAACCACCACAACTCAGAGCAACCCTCGAAACTTCCACGAGGGTTCGCATAACACCACAACCACACAATACTAGAAAGGCTAGAAACCTACTAATCCAGGCGTTGAATCTTGCGAAAGCTGCATTTCACATTGAATGCAGGGGACTTAGTGTCTAACGACCTAGAATTCCATTAAAATATCTAGTCAAAACACTACTTCCAAAACTGAGTCATTACATAGACACCCCCTACACACAACAAATCAAATTTTCTTAGCTAAGACCGCTCACATATGTGGCTAATGTAGGCATTGAATGCCAAATAATGTATGCCCTTGGGCAACATGCTTGATGCCATGCCATGATGTGGAAAACATGCAAATGTGCTAAATAAGAATCCAAGAAACCCAAGAAGAATCAGTAAACAACTGCTCTGTAAAACTATCTGAGTTCTGATCTTGGGTTTTGCATGCTAGTGACTCATGCTGGATGATCGTGCTATGTGATCATGCTAGATGATCGTGCTAGATCTATCTAATAAAGAGTCACACTCTTGTTTAACAATTTTAGACAGCAACTTCATTTCTTAGATTATGGCAAGAAACCTCTGAATTAAATCAGGCAATCATCGACAAAGCTAGTGTGCATATCGGAAAACGCAACAAATCATCAAAAACATGATGAGAAGCGATGCATGATCTTCCTTACCTCTGTCTATAAGCCACTAGCATTTGTTGGGTTTGCTGACCATGGTGAAGGTTAGGGACCTTTGAAACTTAGTGACGATGCAAGGCAAATAGAGAGGAAGCTAGGAGATGTAGAGTGGATGCAATGCATAATGAAAAACAAAGAAAACAAGCCTTGTTCCACTTGGCTCAGTGTCTGTGTACCCACCCACCATTGAAAGTGTGGTCGACTAGCGAAGAGGGCCTACGGGTGTTGAGATGGCATCATGGTGAGTTGAGAATGAGGAGAAGGATATAAAGACAAGTCTCATTCGAGTTCAACAGTCACAGGACTCACTCAAAACCATGAACACATCACAAATGTATGCACGACAATGAGAAGAAAAAATTGACAAACATAAGGCAAAGGAAGACCAAGATAGGAAAGATGAATGGCCACATGTCTACAACACTAGGTCGAGGTAGATAGAGCTTATCTGTAGGTGGTGAGTATGCACTCGTCTAGCAAAGCTTGCAACTACTTATTTCAGAAATTAGGTGGCATTGACCAACGTGCAGGATGGCTGATAACGAGGGAGTTGTGCTCGATCAATGGGCTTGCTCACACACACTCAAGGATGCTAACAGAGGGTGGTGAGGTTGTGCAATTGGCTACTCCCAAGGTGCTCTCACTGTGCAAGGTTGGGTTGCTAATGGTGGGGTTATCAGTTGCTAGTTGGGAGGGTAGTGTAAGGAGACGAGAGAGCAAGGGTGTATGCGAGAAGGATCTCTAGAGTGCAAGTGTGGCAAGGTACAAGAGAGATTGAAAGCTTCTCACATAGGAGCACAAGGTAGTTGGATAGGGTAGTGTAAGACCCTAAAATTCATTATACTTGTAAATAATTAAAATCAATGAATTTTAATTATGGATGGGTGTTATTGGCATGCGGTCTTTAATTTTGGGCTTTGTGCAATGAGTTTGGGCCTTGTTTTCTATTTTGGGCTGTTAAATTAACTAACCTCGTAGGCTGGTACCATTGGTCAGCCTCACAGGATTTTACCATAGGTTGGTCTTGTAGTTTGATTCTGCGGATCAATATGGTTAATTTAGTTAAGCTAGTTGAGGTGTTAGCCCTATAGCTGAGTATTGGTTTGAGGAGTTGGCATAGTAGAGTTGTTGCACCATGTATGGTGGAGTCATTGCCGCAGCGGTGGAGTGGTTGGTCTCATGTGGATTAGTTACACTTATGGAGTGGTTGGCTAGAGCGTGTGTTTGGAGGGAGCATGCATACAAGAGGTTATAAAAGGAGAATGAATCATCCTCCACAAGCCACTACCCTCTTCCTTCCTCTTGATGCCTACTGCTGCCCTCCCTTCTTCTTCTTCTTCCACTCCTTCTTCCTATTCCTGTCCTCCTCCTTCCTAAGCTTCATAAGAGAGAGAGTGTGTGAGGTGACAGAGAGTGTGTGAGAAAGAGAGAGAGGTGAGCATCATCATTGGTGTCTCAGCACTTGTGTCGTGGTGTTGGGCTCCATGATGTTGTCCATGTGGTCGTGATGTGCTTCAGAGTTCATGGGGAGGTTGGCGGTGCATGTGGTGGTCGTCGGTGGTGTTGCACAACGAGCCTCTTTAAGGTGAACATTCCATAACTTTGCTCCATTTTTTGTAAAATTGATTTGGTTGTGTTCCTTGTGTGATTTTGAGCATGATTGAAGTGATTTTGTATTTTTTTGGTTGCAAATTGGATTATTAATCTTGATTATTTAACAATGGTTGATACTATTCATCTATGCTTTCCAAAAGGATTTCTTGAGTTTTATCGCATGAAATTTGATAATTTTAGCACTGTTGGATTGCTTGTCTGATTTCCTACATTTTAGTATGTTATTTGCCAAGTTTAGTGGTCTATGGTGGAAAACAGAAATTTAAGGAGGATGGGTGCCTATAGAGCTCTGGATTTTAGGGCAACCTACAACTAGCTACTATGGGTTAGACTCATGTGTAGGTTATGTGGGTTACTCCCACAATTCTAGGGTTTGATTTTCAGACCTCATGCTTATGTCTTTGTGATTTTAGCTTGGTGGTTTAAATATTGTGAAATGATGTTCAAATTCCATGAATACTATGGTGATTTATAAATGATTTTCATATTGTCTTTCAAAGATAATTAGGTGATGTTTTAAAAATGATTTTTTGTGGTTTTCTAGTGTCGTTGACTGATATACCGAAGGAGTGTGTGGTTTGGACTAGGAAGTGTGACAACATTCTTGGGTAGTCAAGTACGTCACCTAAGTTGAGGTTGGAGACCAAGAGACTGTAGGCAAGTGTTTGTCAGATCCAAAAGGTATGAAATTCTTAAATTATCGTTCACAAGGCCAAAGCTAAGGTCACAAGTTGAGGTACTATTTGGACTTGGAGGTATGACACTTCAATTGCTCTAGGTGTCGAGACTCAAGGTATCATTTGTACCTTGTGCTATCGTGGAAGCAGACTTGGGAGGTATGAGACTCTTGAGTAGCTGGGCGTGATACCTTGGTCGATACAGGTACCGAGGTGTTGGCAAAGCCTAGGTGTAGGATTCGAGCACCGAGTTAGGACATCGAGAGGGCATACCTTGTAGTTTGTCTTTCAAGTGGAAGGATAGCTCACCTAAATGTAGGCTGAGTAAGTTTCCTTAGTGTGTAATTAGCCTTTCAAGGGTCCTATGGGTGGTGAGACGTTGGGACAGGTAGACTCTTCCACGAGGTAGTTGTTTGTGGAAGTATAGATACCATGGTAGCTCCTCGATGGTTTGCTTCTAGCAAGAGTTGGTTGCTTTATGCCAAGAAACATGACTCTCTATGTGGTTTTGGTGTGCATGCATAGTTTTTCGCAAGTCTTGGCTAGTGGGGCTTGTTTTGGAGGCGTGAGTGTTTTTTGGTGTTTTAGGTGACTTTTCAAATGAATAAAATATTTTTGAAAATTGTTTTAAAGACTGGTGATTTAAGTCGTTGTTTTTAGCCTGATTTTCTCATGGTTTATTGTGCAGTGTGTTGGGTAACTTTTTAGTCACTCATGTGTGTTTTATCCTGTGTTTTCTCGTTGCCAGTGAAGACGATTAGTGGCATAGCACTAGTGCATATAGTTGGGGTCACTAATCACACACTATAGGTTCTTGGTAGTCAAGATGCCTTTAATTTGCCTTTAATTATTATTTAAAATTTGGCATTTAATTATGTTTAATTTTAATTAGGCTAATGAATTTACTGGTAGCAGTTGAGTCATTAGAGGAAGAGTGTCAAATGAGAGTGGTTGATGTACAACAACATTGAAAAGGATGGTTGGGATTATTTATAGGGGATGGGAATGGCATTTAGGTGATGGGATAGGAGTGTGATGGTCCCATTACGCCATGGTGAATGCTTAGATTTGTGTAAGCTAATGGGGTTGAAGGATTGGGTGATCCATCACATGGAAGGACCATTGAATCCCTCTATCTGAGTTAATATAACACAGTGCACTTTGACAGCATTTAGTGCCAGAAATTTGCGTAGCTTAGTTACGTTGATTGGTACCCTTGGCATAGTACACTTGTGGGACATGCTATTGAATAGCACTTAACCTATTGCTTGGTCTACTTACCAGTTCTTGGACCTGCTCCTTGAACATTTAGGCCATGCAAGGGCTCTAGGTTTGTTGTATGATGAAGGCTTAGGGTATGGGTGAATCTAAGATGTTGGGTTGGTTTTAGGGAAGTGGTTGGGCCTACCACAACCAAAGCGTGTCCTTCTAGAGGAACCTACCAACAAGCAACTACAAAATCGAGTGTCTACAATGACATAACATGATGCACGAGAGTGCCAAGATTCTCGTCGCCTCTGCTTCTAGCAACGAGATGAGTCATCAATAGACCAATGATGAGATTAGTTGCCGATGTGATTGGCAATGAGATCCATCACCGCTCAAAAATGCAATGAGATCCGTCACTGCTCGAAAAGGCAATGAGATGGTCTTTTGCAATTTTCTCCTTATCTTTTAGCTTAATCTAAAGATATGTATTAAAATCCCGAAAAACTTCAAAAATTCCATAAAATGTTAAAAACATTTCTCTTTAGCATTAAATTACTCAAATGTGCCACTAATTTGAGTAGAGTAGGAGTGTTACCTTTACCATTGATGACAAGATCACACTAAAAATGTTCAAGGTACTCAAGCTTGCCACTAACTTGAGCGTGTTTGCTCTGCCACAGTTAACAACCTTTAGTTAACAAAAATCAAGTAATGGACCAGTGTTGTCATTGCTCTTTGATAGATAGCACTTGTGTTTTTATGTCTGAGCGGTATCACTTTATAGCAAAAGACTCCCCATAGGGTGATGAATGATGTCTTCTCCATGTCATCTTCTACCATTTTGATCTGGTTGTATCCTGAGATGGCATCCATAAATGAGAGTAATTTGTGTCTATGGTATTGTCGACTACGACATCGATGTGAGGTAGCGAGAAGTCATGTTTCGGGCTCGCTTTGTTAATATTCTAGTAGTATATGCACATGTGAATCCTTCCATCTTTCTTCAACACTGGCACCACATTAGCAAGCCATTCTGGGTTGAGGACGACCTTGAGGAAGTTGACCTTGTGCTACTTCATGATCTCTTCCTTAAGCTTAGGAAGGCACTATGGTTGCCATATCCTGAGTATTTTCTTGACTGGCTTTGTATTTGGCTTGAGAGGTAGTGTGTGCACGGCTAGTAGTACCACCTAGACCGGCCTCTTCGCTATTGGGAGATAAGCTCTGATGGTCTGGTGCATGTTGACTTTGATTCTTCTATGACCATGATGGATGGTTGTTCCTGCTGCCTTAGGGGTTGTCCTAGCTCAAGCTCTGTGATCACTACTTTTCCTTCCGTATTTCTAAGCTCTTCCTCCGCATCATCAACTAATGTTGCCAACTGTTATTGAAAAAGGACTGCTAGATCATTGAGTATACTGTCAATGTGAGCCTCTGCTTCTGCTCCTTCCTCTTGGTTAAAAGGGAGGTCTATGTAATATCTATAGACCTGCTCCTTCCTTTGGACTTCTAGCTTTAAGGGCTCCGTAGTGTGGGTTGCTGCCCATGCCCACAACTGTATTAGCTACTATGGGGGTGCGTCCAAGTGATCTAGCACTGAAAATGGTGGTGAGGCTATTGAGACTGTTGAAGTTGATAGTGAGACTACCAGAGCCATTGGGACTGGTGAGGGTGGAGCTGCTGTAACTACTGACACTGGTGAAACTATTGACGATGGTGAAACTACTGTCGTTACTAGTGAAACTACTGATATTGGTGAAGCTGATAATACTAGTGAAGGCGACATTAACTACGCTGGTTGCTGGTTGCCTATCTCCCTAGCCACTCAATGGTATCCTCATTTCACTACTCATCTTCATAATAATAGTCTTCAACATAGATCCATTATACTGTATGTTGTGGTATACTTGATGGTTGTTGAACCTCAACTATTATCCAGGCTTGATTTGGGTCTAGGATACCTACAGTAACAACATTTGTGAGATACTGAAGGATGAATAACTTCTTCGACTTGCAAAAGCGTTGGTATCCATCTTTGAGCAGGTTCCATTCATAAACCAAGGCCTTCAAATTCTTTTCTCTCTTCAATGATGATGGGTTTGCTGATTCTTTGACTGTACCACTCGAGAGGTGTTCCTTTCTCATACCCCCATCGACGACACAAGTTCTTGACCATCAAAAACAGATTGCAGTGAATGGCTAAGTAACTAGTGCGTTCAAGAGTAGGAATGTAGTTAACCAACTCAAATCGATTAGCATGGTACAATACATTAGAGGGCTTGGGATCGAAGTGGACAGTTTGGAAAGAAACAGAGAAGACATCCTCAACCCTTTCTTTCTCAAAGTTCTATGCGATGACGACAATGATGTTATCACCCTTGCAAAACTTAATCATGTGATGAAGAGTTGAGGGGATGTCTTGGTGCTTGTGCAGGCAAGGAGGCCCAAGCAAGAGAGTTAATGATGGCTCAAGATCGATGACATAGAATTTTACATCATACTAAGTTGGATAGATAACAAGGAAAATAACCAAGATCCCTAGAACATCATGGTGAGTGTTGTCAAAGGTCGTCATCCCCTTCATAGATGGAGTAATGTCCTCGGACTTGAATCCAATCATGCTTGCAATGTCCAAGGGGTAGACATTTAAAAGTACTCCATTATCCACCAATGTGAGGGGAATACAGAAAGTCTTGTACTGTACAGTGATGAACAAGGGCTACTTGTGGTTGTGTGGATGTTACTCTAGAGATGGAAAGAAAGGGAAGGGGAGAAGCAAAACCACAAATCACATACGAATAAGAAGTAAATTGGAGTCGCCACCTAGTCTATTAAGAAGGAAATAAAAAACGAGGCAAATCAGAAACAAAATGGAAGGTAAAATACAATGAGAAACACGAAATAAAGAAATCTATGCCAATGCATGTGATTGTGACATCTGGGCCTGATTTTCCATTTTGATTGTAGACCATGTAATTATTTGCAATATTGCTTAAATGGTTTACTAATGGATAATCTGTTGTTTCGAGGATGTGTGTGATTGTGGTTGGTTTTCTATGCACCTGTTTATGATTTGGGACCAATGTGGGGTCCTGCTGGAGGGTGCACAGTCGTCTCGATTTACGTGCCTGTCTTTTCTTTATTTATTTTCCTTCTTTTTCTCCCTCCTTTCCTTCCTCTCACTAGCCACATACTTTTCCCCCGTCCCCTTCCCTTTCTCGACCCGTGCCACAAACGACACCAGTCTGTGCCTCGCCATTTCCTCCGATACGATGGGCGGTCGACGCGATGCGGGTGGAGAGAAGGATAAATGGAGGTCGCGGCATGCAGAGAGAGGAAGGGGTGACAGAGAGAGGAGGAGAGGGAGAGGATCGACGCGTAACCAAGGAGGTGGTGAGCCGCTCGTGTGTTCCGCCAACAGAGGAGGCTTCGCTGGGGTGCGAGGAGGTTCATCGGAGAGTAGGGAGGGTCGCCGGGGGCTGTGCCAGGTACACGACCCCCTTCCTCTCCTCCGTCTGGTATTTTGTTAACAGTAGGTTAATTGCAAGAAAAATTGTGATAAATGCATGGAAAATTGTAGAGAAATCATGAAATGAATGGGATGTGATGTATAGCATGAGAATGTAGAGATCATGCGGTTAGGATTGATGTTTGTGGGGAAAATGTGATTTTAGGGTTAAAGGCTACAGTGGCCATTCTTGAGCCCCTTCACCTTTTGATTTTCGTTTGAACTGTGTGGTTGATAGATTCATGAATGGTTTTAGGAGTTTTGAAGTAGACTTGAGGGTCTACACCCCATGATTTTGTGGAAATTTATGATGCATGTTTGGAGGGTTCGATAGGGACTCCCACTTTGGACGAATTCCGTCGTTACGGAACAGGGGTGTACCCTGTCTACGGGGATTTTGGTATACCAAAAAAATTCGGTATGTCAAAACCCTACAAATTAGGCCAGGACCTAGGGTTCGGTAGACCGAAATTTCCCGGTCGACCAAGACAAGGGGTTTCGGCATACCGAAAAATTTCAATATACCGAAACAGAAAATTTTAGTATACCGAATTGAAAATTCGGTATGCCGTTTTTGCCCTAAATTTGAAAGGTTAAAATGTGAATTTTAATGAATGATAAGTGGTTGTAATGGTATGGTGGGTTTACATGAATGATGTTTGCCTTGTGTAACAACATGGAGGCATGTGGAACCCCAAACAAATGGATTTGGGTGTGGTTTTGGGTCTTGACCATATAAACAAATGAAAAAGATAAGTTTGTGTGGTTTTGGGCATAAGACCGAATTTATGGTTTTAAATGTGGTTTTAATGACTTGAGTTGGGACCCCAGTGGAGGGTCAAGTGTTGCAAGGAAACAGAGTCCTGCAACGAAAAGATTGAAATGGAAAATGGTATTTGAAAAATTGGAAAGAGTTTTGAAATGGAACACTAATAATGTGTTATGAACAAGACTGTGGTTTCCGAGCTTGAGAGGGTGTAGGCTGAGCCTGGGCCTTTGAGCCTAGTTGTTCGGGTCACCCCTGGTGTAGGGTGAGCCTGGGTAGTTGTACCTAGTTGTTCGGGTCACTGAGCTCGTAGCAGTGTAGGCTGAGCCTAGGCTTTTGAGCCTAGTTGTTCGGGACACCGACGCTGTAGGCTGAGCCTGGGTCATTGGACCTAGTTGTTCGGGTCACCGACTGAGGCGTCAGACAGAGACGTTTCCCCGTGCACTTATGGAAATGAAATTGAGTTCGGTTGGCCGTGGCGGTGACATCCCACACGGGGAATCTCATCGCGGCAGTGTAGGAAGGTTGGGGAAGGATGTCCTCGCCTACTGCTTGTGTGCCTGGTTACCCCTGATCAAGGTAACAACAGTAAAGAAAAGTGGAAATGAATAAAGAAAGAGAAATGTGTTTTGGTCAGGATTGGACTTGTGAAATGGTCCT
>JAMKQA010006854.1:0-10878 GCA_024699735.1 Posidonia australis
AGGGATGCATCTAATTAAGTGGTCTAATATTTGTAGACCAAAACAACAAAATGGGTGGGGAATAATCAATTTGAGAAACTTCAGTGCAGCTTTAAAAACCAAGTTAATCTGGCAATTCTTTTCTAGCCAACACAGGCCTGTTTGGAAAATAATTTTAAAGGCAAGATACTTGCACAGGGGTCCAGGAGCCATTTTGAACTCCCCTGCTCCTATCTGTTCCCCCCCTGTGGAGACTCATTAAACAAGGTTTTAGTTTCTTTAACTGTTTCAGTACTGCTACTGTTGGTAATGGTATTAATACTATTTTCTGGATTCAAAAATGGTGGAATGATACTGCTCTAAAAGACATCTTGCCTGATTTATACAGTGTAGCCAGATTAAAGAAAGCATCTGTTAAAGCAACTAGGGATTTGTTCCTTTCAGATTTTAACAGATTGTTTAATCTAGATTGCAGTTATTTTCTTAATCCTACAGCTCTCCAATTGCAGCTTGAATGCTTTGTTAACATTATGCATTCCCTTAATTTGGGAACCAGTGAGGATGTTTGTAACTGGTTACCTACCAAAAATTGTATCTTTACAGTAAAGGCAGCTTACAGGCTTTTCATTGATGGGGGCCTTCGTAATGCTTTCTATAAATGTCTTTGGGAAAGTAATTCTCCATTAAAAATTAAGCTTTTCTCTTGGTTAGTTATTAAGAACAAGAACCTAACAAGAGAGAATTTGCTTAAGAAAGGCTGGTCTGGATCTTCTTTATGCATCTTTTGCTCTGCTTACTGTGAGAATAACAACCATTTATTTTTAAACTGTACCTTTGCTAGGAACATTTGGAGATTTTTCCTGGTATCTGATCTGTATCCAGGTTTTTTCTATGTTGCTGATTTATTTTTGTCTTCTCCCCACCTTAAAACTGATTTATCACTCTCTGGTTGGACATTGTTGCTTCAAATCATTCTCTGGTTGATTTGGAAAGAAAGGAACAATAGGATTTTTCGTAATTCAGTAAGATCATATTCCTTGATCATTCATGATATTATTTCTCTGATGCATTTTTGGGTAGAAACTTTGGTTTCAGGTTTTGAGAAGGAGGAAATGTTACAATTTGTCTCTGTCATGGCTTCACAATCGATGGAGACTACCATTCCCCCTTCCATTCCTTCTTCTTCAAGAGTACCATCTGAAGTGGATTCTCAGAATAACATGGAGAATCTAGATCAATGATTTTACCCCATATGCTGCAAGAAATCTTTCTGTTTCTGTTGGATTTACAATTCCATATTGGACTATCTTTTGTGATACTTAGATGAGCGTTATAATGCCTGTGGTTTTGTAATATCTTTGGACATAACATTGTCTCTTACTTGGCTTTTAATGCCATTGAAATACTAAACTGCTAAACCGTTAACAAAAAAAAAACTATGCCACTACAGTCAAGGATAAAAGTAGTTTTCAACCGTCAAATATTACACTTCCAGCGGAACCCATTGTTCCAACATCAAAAAAGGTTAAGATCGACAGTAAAGCAATTTTGACAAGGACAAAATGAAAGAGTATTTAACCGACTAACAGCGTGTTAATCATTGCATGGGATTGTCCTCCAAGAGAGTCGACGTTGATACATTGTTTTTCCACCCCTGTTGAGCATGTGTTGGAGCCAGTGGGGCTTGCTCCATCTCTTTATTCTGCTGGAATGTTGAAACCGTTTGTAGGATTTCATCTTTTTCAAATCTTGTACCCAGATATTCTATCCAACAGTGAATCAAGGAAATGATGTCATTTATAATCATGCTTGTATTTCTATTATTTCTCTTGAAAATTCTATTATTTCTTTCCTTCCGAACAGACCATAAAAAAATTTAAGCGAAAGTATGAGAACTTTTTAAGGAGATTTCAAATTTTAGAGCAGGAGGAATGGAAAATAAATCTTCTATTGAAAGTATAGCAGGATATAGGGAACCAATAGTAAAGACATTTCAAATTGAATAAGCAAACAGACAATATATGAAGAGATGGTTGACAGTTTCTGATTTATGTAGGAATGTCGTATTTATTACTTTGGAGAGGGTTTAACTTACCATCCGCAGAACCAACTACCATGGTGCAGTTGGCCAGGAGGAGTGGAACTTCCACCTCCCTCCCAGGCTTGAATCTCACGGACCGCAAGGAGAAAATATATACATACCGATATCAAAAAAAAACTTACGGTCCGCAGCTGATTGTGAAAGTGTGTCCAATCACTAAATTCTGAAAGGATCCTTGTGCATGCATATTCATGACACAGGACTCTGTGTTCCATATATATGACAATTAATCTCAAGAATAATCTGAAAACTAAATAAGACTTTGAAATGTTTTTGTTTTGAAAGCGGCTACTATATCTCTCATTAAGGATTTCGTTTTATCATATTAGAGTAACTACTGTATGCTCTTTATCAAGGAATTTACTTCTAAATGTCGTAACTTTCTTAAGTATGCGGCATAGCATTGAATAATGACTTTTGGACTGTCTTTTTAGAGCCCCTATTGACAAATACAATAAACTAAGTAGGGATGGATTTTCCACGTAGAAATGAGAGAAGTTCCTGACCTTTTTTAATGATTAGATTAGATTTTGTTTTTAAATTTTAATTCTGTTTCTTTATGTGTCATATCTATCCAAAACCATTGGTTTAATGATTTCTTCATTCAACAGCTTTATTGATTTCTTCGATTTTTTTTATTTAATTTATATTTTTGAGTTTTTTTATTTATTTAGTAGTGTATTTTATGCAAGTAAAACTATATCATAATAATCATAACTTCTCAAATATGAAATACATGAGACATATTGGTTTCCTTTTAATTCATTTATTGATTTATTCAAGTTCATTTTTATTTTATTTATTGATTTTTTAGTTTAAATTTTAGTAGTTTGATTAAAACTATATAATAATAATCATAACTTCCCAAAATCATGTATATGTGTGACATATCTATTTGCTATTCAAACTTTCCCTTTTCTTTTTAAAATTAAAAAATAACTTTCTTTCTTTCTCTCAACCCTATAGGCTACTTCCACCTCTTTTCTCTTCCTACGTTTTTTATTAAGTTTCAAAAAACGTACAAGTTCATTATTGTAAAGTTCAAAAAATTATCTATACAATAACATTATTATAAAATGTTAATGATTTCTCCAAATTATACAAACTAGTGTTTTACATAATGTTATTGTTTTCATTTTACCACACATCTCAATTATTATAATAATATTAAGATTTTTTAATTTACTTTTTCAAATTATTAGTTTTTCTTTTCTTTTCCCCACACATTGTATGGATTTCCCATTAATATCAACTATATGGAAGGACACCTATAGATACATTGTTCCAGCATCTCTTGAAAGACTCTAGGTTTTGTTTATCTTTAGATCTATCATTAGGCTCAGGCTATTCTCAATCTCCATTGACACTTGGAAATGTAGGATTACACTCTAGAACTTCTTTTTGAACTTTCATAATTACAATAGTTTTTTCATTGTTTCATTTCTATCTTGCAAACTACCCATCTTATTCTTATGTGTTCTAGAAAAATCGATATAACAGAGCATTCAAATAATCTCTAAATTTATTGAGATGTTATAGATACCTTTTCTACATCCTACACTTCATTCCTAGAAAGTCTCTACTCTTTTGGACTTTGAGAACATTAGACGTGAGGATATGTGTGTGCCTGATTATTAGATATGAGGATTGAGGACATGTGTGTCTAATCAGTCGATGTGACTACCACTCGTCTAATTTGTTAACGTTACAAAGATCATCATAGTAAAGCATTCAAATTGTCTTTAAATTTGATAAAATTTTATAGAAGTTTCTTTACAATCTGTACTTCAATCCTATAAAATTTCTCCTATTTGGATCATAAGAGTGTTAAATGTTTAGCATACCCATGTCTAGTCATTAGATGAGGGTTGACCGGCGTCCATTATTATATTCTAAAGATCATTGCAGTAGATTATTTAATTAATCTTCAATTTTAGTACAATTTTAAAGAAAAACTTTTTGACATCTCATAGTATAATCTTGAAAAGTTTCAATATTTTTTAACGCTAAGAGCATTAGACATGGGACTTTCCAACGTTTAATCATTAGAGTGTCAATGTATTTTGTGAGAGAGTAGTGAGAGCTAGGATTGAGATTTCTTCTTACTTTTGAAGGTCAACGAACACCATTCAAGCCACTTAAGGTCGTGGCAAAAGTGGAGTCTTAAGTTAAGGTGAAGTAATTTCATGCTATTTTTCAATATCTTGCATTTCTAATTTTGTTCTTCTGTTATTTTAAAAAGTATTGCATATTTCGATGATCGCATCAACTTTTTCCTTCATGGAGTAATGTTGCAGAACCATCCATGTCATATGTTTACATTCCAACATCCACCTGACTAAAGTATCATTTTTGGATTCATTTGCGTATCAACTTGCATATTTCCTTCCTTTTTCATGCATGATGCCCTCCTAAACTCGCTAGCTTGAAATCCCACTCATTATCCCATGTACAACTCGTAATATCACCGTCAATCCATGGACAAGACCCTTTTGTCAATGTTAGCATCATCGACCCTAAAGCTAATGGAGATGCACATGGTTCTTCTTTATATGGTATTCCAAGAAGGTCTTGCGTCTTTTTACATAACCATTGTCATCTCCTGTTAAATATTTATAGGTGTAGTCCATAAAAGTAAGTATAAGTAATAAATGGTGTTAGCGTGATCGACATAAAATCATGTAATTTAACACACCTATTAATCTTCTATTTTTGTGTATAAATTAATAATCTTACTCAACTACTTTAGTTGTCTTTCTCAAGAACAACGAAATAAATCGTGTTCAAGAACAAAGCAATGGGTAAAGCATAAAATATCCAGAAGTTTGAAATGTTTAAGGACACGCACGGCAAAAGTCACAATTAAATCTAAATTCAACGCTACACTTGATTGGATCGAAATATAAAAATAAATCTCGATATTACTTCTTCACAAAGGAAGCAGCAACAAGCAACTGAAGACTATACGACAGTTAGCGCCAGATGACCCAATTTGCGTGTCATTTGGCGCCACATCAGCAAAGAAATGTGATGAAGCCTTTTTTCAATGGTTCCTCTGCTCGAATTATCAGGTTTTTGAATGTTTAGAATTTGAAAAATAGTTCTTATATCGTCGAATTTAATTTCTCTCTCCTTATGCTATAAAAGGAGAAGGGACCTGGTTTCTTTTCAATCCCATATCTAAGCTAGTTCTCTCTTTGTTTCTTGTTTCTCCTTGGAGGCGAGTTGTGGCCTGTGGTGTCTTGTAGAACTTCTGATTTCATCAATAAAAGTTCTCTTTTTATTTCTTTTCTTCTTTATTCAAGTTATTTATTGCCTTATGTCTATTTTTGCAATGATGTTCTTCCTTTTCAATATGAACAGCTAGACTACTTGCATATCCAAGGTTATCAAAGGTTAGACCTAGGAAATGATATAATGAACATGTTAGTATCTTTCGAATCTAAGCTCTAACGATATTCTTATTCACTCTTTCCATCATGCATCTTATTCTTGTTATGCTTTTGTTAGTTGGTTCAACATTCACAGTTTATACTTGATGAAAGTAAGTTAGAAATAAGGCAAAGTAATATATGGATCATTATCTCTAGTGTTTCGCATGCTTGATAAGGTATTCTAGGGTTTTATCCTATATCATATACTTGTTCAATGCATGTATCTTCCTTGATATTTTATTATTAATCAATTGATTATCATAAAATTTAGTTGATTGTGCTTTACATAACTAGACTTTATGTGAGATATATCATTATTGATTCTTGATCCATGTACATCTAACATTGTAACACTAGATGTGTTTAATCTCATTTGCTGATTAATGAAAATCAAATACAAGTATATGTAATACTTGAGGTTTCTAGTGGACACATGTGGGTGGTAGGCACGCATTGTAAGCATGAGTCACAGGCACAGTTTGGTCGCATAGTTCTCCAGAACGTGTTCCTGGTGTGTTTTGGTAGTTCAGAGTACCATTAGTTGTGAGTTTGGTTTGGGAATTGGTTATCTTACTTGGTTTTGTTTAGTGATCATGTTGTATCAATGGAAGTGAGCCCTGTTGTGCGGTTTGATGCTTTCATTACCATTGATCTAGTGTTGTGGGTAATCAAAGTGAGTTTTGTGGGTGTTTTCTCTCATTGATTTTCTCTCTCTTTGGCGTGTTGTGCTCGTGCTCCGCTTTAACGTGCTATGGTTCATGATCCCCTCTAGCATGATATGTCCTGTGATTACGTGAAGCTCGAGGTGGGCAAAGGCTGCTTGCTATAGTAAACCTCATGACACACTATTCATGAATAGTACTGGATTAGTTTGCCTTTTAAATAAGGCAAGAGAGGGTGTCAACTAGGAAATATTTGTAGCTTGTGAAGGAGAAGTAGGTGAAGAATTGAGAGAGAGAGAGATCAGGAGAGAGTTTGAGAGAGGGGTTCAACTCAAGAGTGTGAGAGGAAGAGGTTAGAGGTGTTTCACCAAAGGTGCACTACCAAGCTGCTGCTACCACTGGAGATGTGTCGTTGTTGTTGCCGCTTGCCATTGCCATTGCTACCATTGTGAGTGGGTTGTTGCTACTATTGTTGTTAAGGTGTTGTTGCGTCACTACTATAGCCATGCATTAGGAGGGTGGAGCTCTGATGAGGAAAGTCGTTGCTACATGTTGGGTTCTCATTTCTTAGAATCCATAATGTAACGTTCTGGACCTGGATTAGCATTTTTGGCCATATATTTTAATAGATTTTTAGGTTGTTAGGCACTGAGTTCCCTACATTTATTGTAAAACGTAGCTCTTGCAGCATTCTGTGCCTGTAATGTGGATTCTGGCTCTTTTTTGTGCTGAGTAGTTTTGGTACTGTGCTGACTCTCGTAGAAGTTTGAGGGTTTGCCATGGGCCATGAAGGTCTATCAGTGTGTCCAAGTGGCTGATCCCCGTTTGCTCGAGTCACATGGACATGGGAAGTCATGCAATTTAGTCTCGTGCTGTGGGTTCTTTTCATTCTTTCCTTCCTTTCCTTCTTTTCTTTCTCCTATTTTCTCTCTCTATGTCCTCATGGGCCCCATTCTCCTTCCTTCCCTCCTTCTTCTTCATTCTTCTTCTTCTTCACTTCACTCATTCTCTTGGACGACACAAAGAGAGGGGGAGAATGAGGGAGGGACAAGAAAGTGCTGAGGGAGAGGTAGCTAGAGGAGGAGCTTGCCATTGTTGCATTGCCGTTGTCGTGTGGAGGAGAATAAGAAAAGGAGGTTCTGGCAGTGAAGGAGGAAAAGGAAGAAGGTCGATTGTTGTTTTCTGGTATACAGCATGTAGGATTTTCTTTCTTATTCAATTCAATGCATATGGCCATGTTAGTGTGCATTGGATGTGAATGGATGCTTGGAGAATTTATGGTGATTTTTGAGAATTTATAGGGAATTAATGATGGCTCTATTGATTTTGGGTGAACAGTATTTTTGACTCTTTTTCTTGAATTTCTCAAGCCACAAGCGACGGATTCCCATGAATTCTGTCTTGGACTGTCGAGCTCGACGAGTTCTTTAGTTTGGTATGTGAAATGTGATTTTTGGTTGCTTGTGTGATTTTAGTTTCAAAAATTTAATCTTGGTTTATACTATTCATTCAAAGGGTTTTTTAGTGATTTCTCGAAATGTGGTGCATGGAATTAGATGATTTCTATTCTATGGTATTGCTTGTGTGATTTCCTTCTGTTTGGTACCTTGTTTGCTGAGTTCCATAGTTTATAGACCAAATTAACACATTAAAGGGGAACCAATTGAGTTGGGATTCAGAGCTCTGAGCTCTGAACTTGAAACAAAGCACAAAGCGCACCTCCCTGGCACACCTGGGAGGCACACCATGTTGGCACACCTCCCAAGCACACTTGGGATGCACACCTGCCAAGCACACCTAGCAAGTAATCCTGGTTGCTAATCTGGAGTGTTGCCTTGGTTGTTTGCATATATAACCCTAATAAATGGAGGTTTAATGACATTGGTAACTTGGTGATTCATAAATTATTAGGATAACCAATAGAAATGATATAGTGATTGCCTAAAATAGACTTGCAAGAGCATAGCTAGGCAATGAGTAGAATAACAAATTATAGAACTTAGAATTACTAAGTTCTCTCGTTAATGGTATGGCTTGGAAAGTAGGGCTTACAATTCACCCTAGGATTATGTGATAAACCAATTTGGATGTGGCACACTGAATTAGATATTCAGTAGCATAGTTTAGGTATTTGACATTGAGCTGGCTGTGGCTCATGTGAAACACAAGCCAGTAGGCATCAGACACATTGGCACTAGAACCTAGTGTTCTGAGTGCGCTAGGTGTGACTTTTTGGAATTGATAGAAGAGCTGTTAAGGCAGTGCTTTGAGTTGTGGTTTTGGTTTTGATGTTTGTGTCACTTTTGGGCACAGAGTTTTGTCAGCTTTTTGGAAAAGGTATTTAATGGTTTTCCAAATGGTTTTAAGAAAGAGAAATGCATCAATTTTGCAATAGTTTTGAAAAGAGTTTGATGTTTTTGAGAGGATACTAATACACCTAAGCTCTCAACCAACCTCTAGAGACAGGTGATACCTCTAGGGTTGTGAGCTACTTGCTTAGGATGAGGTCCGTGTATTTTTGTGGTTTTTGGAGGACCAAGAGACCGATGCTCCCAACCGACCTTCCAAAGATGGGTGATACTTCTAGGGTCATGAGCTGCTTGCTTAGGTTGAGGTCCACCTGGTTTTTGTGCTTTTGTTGGTGTTTGTAGTTGTGGTTTAAGGTGCTGGCTGGACCTAAAGGTGAAAGAGACTCTGGTTTCTTCCAAGCATTGAGGCTAGGACGCTGAAAGGGCGTACCCTATGGTTTGTCTCAAGAAAGGGACAACTTGCTTAGGAGTAGGGTGAGTAGGCTTTCTTGGTGTATGGTTAGCCTTTAAGGGTCCTACAGGTGGTCGGATGCTTGGATGGGCAAAGTCCTCCACAGGGTAGTTGTCCGTGGCAGTGCAGACATCGTGGTAGCTCCATAGTGGACTGCTTGTGGCCAATGTAGACTGCTTGGCGTGCCGCAACTTGACACATTATTATGTTTGTGGTTTTTTTCGTGTCCTGATTTAGGAGATCAAGCTGTGGCCTGAAGGTGGTTGTGGTGTTGCGCCTCGTTGAGGCGTAGTACTTTGGAAGTAATAGCTCCTTCATTTTGGTCTAGAGTAAAACGTAGTTTTGGAGCAGAGGCTTCGAGTCTTGGGGTGGCTATTTTGGTCCAAAGGGGACCGTGCTGTGCAGAGTAGAGGCTCTATGTTTGTATTGTGGTTGCTGTTGTGGGTGCCTGGATGCTATAGGAAGTGTGTAGACACCATGAGTTGTCTGGTTCACCTAGAGAGTGCATGGGACCAAGTTGTGTTTTTTTATATGGTTTTGGGTTTGAGTCGGCAAAAGCAGCCTTCTTAAGCGTGCATAAAAGGATTTTAAAAGTACATGCATGTGGTTTTGAAAGGAAAAGAGAAAGAACTATTTTAAAGACATGGTTTTGAGTTTTGTTGTGTGTCAGGCAATGGTGGATTGCATAGTTTTGGTGCTGCAACATTAAGGTGGGGATGCTTATGCTTGTCTACTTGTGGAGTAGTTACTGTAACCATGTCGATGAAGCCTCGTGCGTGGTGCGAAAGGCCAAATGTGTGAGGGCGAGCGAAGTCCAGGCAAAAAGCGATAAAGCAATGATAAAAATGCAGGAGTCACCACCTAGTCTACTTAAAAATAGGAGACGAGGGAAACCGCTTTAAAACACTAAAATCATGCAACAAACCAATGGAAAAGGTCATCATGAACCAAAATAATGGGTAAGGATCTCTATTACGCACGGGGAAGGTATTAGACACCCCCATGTGCCTGAGAAATTGGTCTTTCATGGCTTCTTCGTTTACTCATGTGGAAATGTTGGCTTTATAGCCTGTTACTGTACGATTGAGGGCGATATGCAATGCCACGCCACATGCAAGTTGTGCCTAGTATTGTATCTAAAACCAAATATAAATGAAGTGGTGAATGGGTCGTGTCCTATTTTTAGCTAGGCTACCCAAGGTTTGAACCATGGAATGGTGCAAAAGGATTTCATCGACAAGAGCCAAAAAGGCCACCGATTCACAAGACCCAAGTAGTAAGCATCACTACTTTACTAGGTGCAAAACTAACGCAATCAGAGTTATTAGATGGTAAAACTATGTAAGCATGATCATGGTATATACATGAACAAATACCAGAAAAATTAGAACCCATGACAACCAGGAGAATATGCAAACCATGATGCAAAACCTACTGTTTGCATGCTGTGAAAAGACTGGTGTGCTAGGATCGTGCGCCAGTTATCTACTCCAGTGTAGTGCGCCTAGGTGGTGCGCTAGTGATGTGTGCCAGTTTAGTGAACTCCAGATATTCTGTTTCAGATTGCAAACTGAATCTAGAGCTTGGGGAGAATGCAATGGATTAACTATGCTAATGACCATTCAGAGGACTAACCTAGATGCCAGGGGACACAATTGCACTAATCAACCAAGATCAAAACACTCCCCTCTCTCATTTCCTACCCTACATGCTTATGGGTTCCCTAGGGCTGCAATCATCTATGGTGGCTGTGACCATGCCCGTGCCCGACCCGGAGAGGAGGAGGGGTAGGGAGGAGACCACAGCCATGCCAATCGGATGGCGAAGGTACAAGGATAGGATAAAAGAAAAAGAAAAGGAGTCGCCACCTAGTCTTTTATGGGAAAGACGAGGAAAACCACACAAGGATGAATGCATGTGATGCAGATGGGAAGGCTGGATG